>DWMG01002426.1:0-13271 GCA_018244855.1 Elbella merops
ATGTCTACACTAAATAAACGAATTGGATTGTAAAAATCTGTAATGTTTATATAGTTATGTATATAAATAAATAAATAAAACTCAAACTCATAACAAATTTGGTTGAAAAATATTAAATTGAAAAATATCTGGGTGTTCCATATAAACATTTGGTGGCAAACAAGCATGTATTCGACTATGCGACATACTACTGTGTTTGGATAGGATCATATGTAAGGTAATCTATTTCGATGGCTTTCACCTTTGGTTTGGTTTTACCCGGATTTGTGGTATTCGTTTTAAATTCATATCAACTTGGTATTATTATTAACATGTCACTGTCAAATAAATACACATTTCTATTAACATCTTCGAAACCGCAAAATAAATTGCAATTTTTAATTTTAATCGAGAGGATTTACCTAAGAGAATCAACAGGAATTTGAGAACTCGATTTTGTAGTACCTATATTTTATTTACCCTTTTTTTTAGTTAGTTAAGACACATAAATCGCACTTTATTGTAAATAAAAATAAATTAAATATATTATAACTTAGATAAATGGCTTACTATAACGATGCTTTGGCACTTTCAAGCAACCGGTCAAAGATTTGTGGGTAAATTACGAGTTTGGGTTTTGAAAAGCTTTGAATTTTAATTTTCATTCTAAGATAACCCTATTTCAAACATGTCCGCCCTGAATAAGTAATAAACCGAGATGTAAAGTATTTACTGGTCGGAATTACTTCTAATAAAATGGGCGTAGAATATTTAATGAAGTACTTCATCGAATATATTTTACAAATGCTTTAAAAAGCAGTTTATTTGGAAATGTTCATTTGAATACTAATATAAGACCATGTGCGGCGTAATGGCGGGAAATGGAAATATAGAGGAAAAATATAGATCAATAAACTTACCAATTTAATTGCCATGAGCAAAAATAAATTCAGCCACAGTCTTGAATTAATCATACATAAAATTTATGTATTCACTAGCGTCCGTGTGACTTCTAAGAAAACTATAACGTCCTTTTTGAAAAACGCACAAACATTTTGTCCACAAATTGCTTTATTAAAATTTATTTCATTTATCACAAGTAGAATTTATGGTGAGGTCCTTTATTGTACAAAATTATTGGAGAAATTAATTTATAAGTCGGGAAATTTTGAAATTCATTTTTTTTTCTCTATGTCCGTCGTTCCCGCGCTTTTTACGTCGTAACTTTTTTTATAGACGACTAGAATGGTTCACGCTTCGCGTTATACTGCCGCGGAAGCATACCTCGTTCATAATGTGGCGATTTGATTTTACTAGTCAGTGTGTGGAATGCATACGAGTTTTCGCTTGTCACGTAGAAAAGAATTTCATTGGTTATAAAACTGTTTTTATCTAGTTGAAGGGAGCAAAATGGAAAGACGGATAAAGAAATATCTTAAATTTTTTTTATCTAATGGAATAGAGTGAGTAAAGATTCTTATCCTGCTCAATCTTTTCTTTATCATAAATGAAATTACATGTTTATAATATTTGCAAGCAAATTAAGAACGGTAATTATATTATACATCAATATAACAGTATACAAACTGATTTTAAAAATATCTTTGTAGTAGTAAATTTGTAAATGCCATGGTACAGTTAATTTTAGAATTTGTATTGATAGTATTGGCAAGCGACATACATTATTAACATTTAACGAATGTTAATCTACGATATTATTTAAATCACTTAAGAATTATAGGTGATTATCATTACTTAACATTTGTTATTGAAGTAAAAAAAATATTTTGACATTTGTGATACGACCTATATAATAGATATGTTTATCAATCTACTACTCATCTCTATGGACTAATAAAACCTATACTGCTATATTTTTGTATATTCTTTTTGTGGCTTTTAATTAATGGTTAAACTTATAAGGTTTGGTTTGTTGCAAATATATAAATAGTCTTTCTTAAAATGTCGTAATATAAACTGTGTTCCATTGGCACATTGTGTACTATTGGCAAGTTATATGATGAATGTATTTGTAATTCTGCCACTTTACACATACAAACCCACCCGCGCTTAAAGTGTTTGACAAATATTTCGGTATCATTTAAACGCAACATTACGCCTGTAATTCCTGAAGGGGTAGGCAGACTGCGACACTACTAGTAATTCTAAATTTAAAAAATCCAATACTACTTGACTCGGGATTTGAACCCAGGACCTCCCGATCGGCCGTTGCGCTTGCAACTGCTCGACTAACGAGGCAGTCAACGAGTTATCATTTAAAAATTTTTATACTTCATCATTTAATATCAGCTCGGCATTAGCTGGATTCAGAAACTGTCAGATACGACTTTAAATTACTAGTCACGCTCTGGGTAATCAAAAACGCATTATACTGAATTTTATTAGGACACAGCGATATTTGAATTTGGAACGAAACTAGTTACCCAAAGATTCGTGTTCACATTTTAAAATATTTTACTATTATTTAAACATAGCTATATTTGAAATTGCAACGAAAATACATAATCAACGTTTCGTATTCGTATTTTTAAACACCGTGTTTCAATAAATCGAGTAATTAAATAATAATGCATCGAGACACTTCACATGCGACTGTTCCAGTATCAGTTAGTGTTACTGAGGTACAATAAATTCTCACCGCGAGCAAAGTGGACAGGGCGCCCGGCATGAGCATAGTAGCGCGGTACACGCGAGGCAGGCGGCCGGCGGACGGGCGCGCGCTGGCCCAGCCCGGCCGCCCTCCGGCCCTCTACCACCGTCGCACCGACATCGCGCACCTGCAATAAAGGGATACCATAATTATGAGAAAAGTTTATTACTACATATAACTGTAATTTGCCAACTTGCATTTAGCCTATCATGGACTGTGGACGTAACCTATGTCATTCCAGGAGAAAAATCGTGTCCACCAGCTGATCTTTAGCAGACTTGATGATGATTTTGCACAGCAGTAAACTAGCATGTTGAAGAATAGAGAACAAATGAAAATGAGGTGCAACGTCTGGAGGTAAGCTAGAGGAATGTATTAGACTTTCTGCTGCTAAAACAATAAACTAATATAAGAACAAATATTTTATCAACGGTCATTCCAAGGAAATATAAATTGATATCGATGGTACCTACCCGTGTATTTAAAACGCGGAGAAATAATAATAAACAGCTGATTATAATTCGTAACGATCGCAGGATGATTGTGAAAATATGTATTTCTTTGTGGCCGATAAGTCGTGGCGCCTACTTTAATTGGTTAGATAAGACAATCAAACGCAGCGGATTCTTGATTGTGGGATCTGGCGGTCGATACTTCGATGGTATCGTGGCTTGTACAATGGCACTTATTGCTGGAGTTGTTTAAATTGCGCAACTCTTTCAAAAGAATCAGAGAAAGTATATTTAAGTACCGCAAGAGCGATATCTTTAGTAAATTTTGGTTTGATTTGTTAGAACTTGTCCAATTTGTAAAATTTATCTCGAAACTTCTAATCCTCTTTCAAAAAATGCTTTAGTGTGCATATGCAATATTTGCTTGTTGGCAACTTTAAAGATAAAAGATTTTGTAATACATCCATGTTTAAAATATACCACTTCATGATTGTAATAGTCAAATCTTGCGTGGCTGCATTACGTTCATTGTTAAGGTTTTGATGTTATTACATACAATTGAATTCTGCTCTTAATTACAATTGAATAATCATATTGTTAAATCCTTTTCATTTCGCGTTGTGACCCGTAGCCAACGATAGAAAGATTATACAAGTTATGATGATGAACTCGTCCCCTTCTGTGTAATTAACGCTATAATTTGCATCGAAGGCGCTGGCTAAAGAGATAAGGTTTAGTATTTGTACAAGCGGCAACACATCTCTAGATCCTTTTTCAGTTGAATGGCATGCAACTTTGGCTTTTAAATCAAGGGGATGATTTGCCATATTTCCTTATTGATTAAATTTATCTGATTTGAAATTTACTGACTGTATATTGCGATTTATTTTATCTTCGCGATTAAAACGGCGCCGAAGATATCCTTATAACATATTTTATTTGTGATTCATTTGTCAAAGAAAAATGAGGTTTGCACAATTGTCCTAACTTCGGATTTCCCAATGTTATGGATAAGACTATTCGTATATGCAGGACGGATATGATTACATTCTTGTGTTTGATTTTATTCATAAGGTTATGATAAAACGCGTTTCTAAGGAATTTAATAATCGGTCAACTTTTAAATTTATCTTTTAACTTAACAAATGAAATTTCCTTGTATTAATTGTTATCTATCACTTCACTTGCGTCAAAATACATAGGTTTTTTGTACAATTTTTGTAACAGCATAGCTGCATAAAGGTAACTTTGTAATAACAAAACTATTCTGCAAAAGACAATTTTACTTGGATGGCCTAATTATTTCAATATTCCGAAGAACGAGATTATAAATATTTATGCCACCAATTTTGACATGGATAGGGCAGCAGCGTAATCAGTAACAGCAACAGTACCAGCAGCAATCGCACTAGCAGCAGTAGCACTAGCAGCAGCAGTAGCAGTAGCAGCAGTATCTATTGATTCTCCTTTATGAGAATCGGCAGTACAAATATCAATTATCGAAGATGACGGGATGTATTTCACTAATCCGGACGCGCGTAGGATTAGATCCATCGGTTATCTTAGATCTTGCGTAGTATTGCTTGTTTATGATAGTCGTAAACTCCTCGCAGGATCACGATGCACGGTTATTGTTCGATAATAATGACTTGTGCCAGTAATTTTGTTAACTTAGAATAATCAGGTGTTACAATGTAGGAGTTATTTGGACATTGTTGTAGGTATATTATCAATTTACCGTAAGCGTTTCAAAAACTCATGGCGCGGCGGAAATAGGACATCAGATTGATTCCCCTTCTGTCACCTTACGTATTATGTCATTTAATTAGCTTTTAGAAATAATGTAATGTTGTAAATTACCTACAAGATTTTTATCAATAATTTTATGTTGTTAATATAATATTAATCATAAACAATTAAAAGCATATTAATTGGTGAATGAAAAAAAGGGTGGAAAGGAAACCTGAACATCGTGGAGTTCTTCATAATGCTCTCTACAGCCTCTGAGCTCTCTCGCTCTCTGCTAGCCCATCCTAAGATATCTTCGAAGATTGCGTCCTTACCCTGTCGACCCATGTCCTCCCCGCAAGGTTGAGACCCCAAGGTTTGATGAAACGATCACAAATGTGTATCCACTTAAAAATAGTTTTATGATCCTATAATAAGATAAGAATCCTATATAAGAAGATCCTATAAGTTTTCAAGATTTCCTATATCGTAGATGCCATAGCTATACACAAAGATATATTATAGATATGTACAGTTAGACTAAGGCAGTTTGCATATTTCGTCAATAATTTGGAATTTTAGGGACTGCGGTACAAACGGCATCGTCATACCTACATAAAAATACTTGTATATGATCGCTAATATAGTTTTAAAGAGTGTTCGACTATAAGTAAAATGAAATTTAAATTAAATAAACGCGATTACTTTTATCAGTCAAATAAGTAAACTATAGTAAATGAATCGATGACGACACTATACTTACTGACCTCTTAGAGCCTCTGAGCCTGCGTAGCGACGTTGGCGCATTGTGTGTGCTCTACCGACTCTACAATGGTGAAGTTTCGGATGAACGCTGCGAGATGCTGCCATTATCACCTTATCGCTTCGAAGGATTAAACTACACTAACTGGCCTCCTGGTAGTATTCAACGGTACATTTTAAAGGTGCAGTTTCCTTCCGTACGTTATGACATGGGGTTCTTGAAATATAGCGATAAAAAATTCCTTCAAGGCAGGCAATATAATGGTAACCCTTCTGATGTTGCAAATTTCTATACGTGCCGGTGACCATCTATCGTCTGACGGGCCGTCTCCCTGTTTACCATGCGTTAAATATAATATAAATAAAAAAGTAAGTAGTTTTGACGTAGAACGTAATGTTATTTATTAGAATAACCAGCAAATATTGAATGTTTAAGGATATTTTTTTTAAATGTTATCAATCGAGACTTAGCGGTTAGCAGATTGTCGCTAAGTAGTTTAAATTTGACAAACAGACAACAATCATAGAAACGACAATACGGTTACGGCTACATTTTTCTAGATCAACTAGATAGACAGGTACGGATCTTGCGTCTCGTTTGGCTATTCTTAAAAACTTTATCCGACAAACAGGGAGACTGACCTCCTAATGATAAACGATCATCATCTCTTATGGAAATGTGCAACACCAGAATGCCAGTACCTTCCTTTCCAAACAAGGAGATCCCTTTTTACATTTTTATATGGAAATACCTTGGAAGAACTTTCATTCCAAATCTAATACGTGCGCGGTACAAACGAGCGAGCATAATAACTGTGGAAAATTCAAGTATTTCTTGGTCATACGTTGACATGAGTAAAATGTTTGGACATTTATCAACTCAATGGTAACGTATTTTTTCTTTACTTTTAAAGTTAAACCCCCATACTACTGTAATCCTATAACTACTACTTTTTAAAGATTGGATTAGTTTAGTATTTGTCCTCTTCACTGGGAGATAATGAATACCTACGTGTAAGACAAGTTCAGTATTATTCAGTTAAAGATCAGTTGTTTAACGTCCTTCGAACAACCAACAGCGTTCTGTCTTACTTAATTTGACAGATTGTTTGCTGTTTACTAACGCCTCCGGGTATCGAGCGCTTCTAATATAATATAATCTGATATGACAAGCAAATAATAATTCACTTCGGCGCGGATTCAAATCCGGCTCATACAATACCAAGGTGTAAATATAAATGAGGTAAGCTTCCAAATTTAAATTTGTGTCATTTTTCTAATCTCCTACTGATAGCAGTTGACAAATGACATCGAGTGACTAATTGTTGCTGTGTGCTTACATTGTGTGGACGCAAAATTTCTGCCATCCCCTATAACGTATCCTTAATGGTCATTAAAACGGTCCTAGTAGACTGATATATGCTTAACTTTTTAATTAGTAAATATCTTGCAACCTTTCCACACACGGCCATCTATTTTCAAAGTGGCTTCAGATGCTAATAATAATTTTGACATCGTGATAATAGTTCTTTTTTCTAAATATACGATTCACGAGGTTGATCCATTTACTGCTTATCTCTTTTATAACAATCTACAAGAGTACTTCAGTCCTTTTCGGCGATTCTGACGTTATCCCATCAATCTTGAATCACAGCTTGAGTGTGTCAGCGAGTGAAAATGTCAGTCCGGTTTTCCTCGCCAGGGAACCACCACTTTTATGTAGCTGTTATAATATGTATATTTACATACCAATTACTCATTTATCAGATTCTCAAAATCGAACTAACATTATTATCAACAACCCTATTAACAGGATTTAAACTCAAATCACGCAGAGCGTGCAAAACAGTATAATTCAATTCCAAAATTGGGAACAAATAGGAATGTCCTATCACGGAAACGTCATTTGAGTTCATTTCAATTGAATCAAATTGTCGGCATTATTGTTTGACGAATTAATTCGATTACACTTGTCTATTACAATCTGTGAACGACCTAGAATTTCAGATTTTCATTTCCTGACATCGAATATTGAACAATTAAAAAAAACGTGAACGAGTTGACAATGAATAAATAAACAAAGTAATGAATAAATGAACGGATGAATGAACAAATGAACGAACACATGAGCTATCAAGCCAACACTCGAATAAATGAATGAATAAATTGTTGAATTAATTACTCTAATCGAGAAATTGAAGGAATAAGTGGATGAATGATAGATTGAATGAGTGAATGAATGAATGAACAATTGTCGAACTTATGAATACACAAATGAAATTTTGTTTCAAATATTAATTCGAAAATACCTACTTACAGTAATATTTTATTTCTATGGCTATCTCCATATAGTGCTTTCGAAAGAAGCATTCAGCTCTGCCAGCAATCACTTTTAAGATTTCGGTGTTGCCATGATGTAAGCGTAGGATTTCATTGAGCTTCATAATTACTCTCATCATCAATATGGACTGTGTTCTCATTACAAATATTGTAAAGTTTGACTTAACGAATGACTTAACGAAGTCCCTAAATACAAAACTACAATTATCTACCCTGCAAAGGAACTGGTGTGGAGATCTGAATCCACATACGTAATTACTGGTAATTAAAATAATGTACTTAAAAGAAATAAGGGATTATATATTTCATGGTAAGGGTGATGATTTCCGCGCGAAACGGTAGGTAAAAGTCGGTGACGTCATGGCCGGCTCGTCAGTATCAATAAATACAAGTGCGACGGTCTAGCTGTCAGACATGCGGCCGCGACGCCACGTTTGTTCGAATTCACCGATGACAAATGCTATCGACAGTTCGACAGTCTTTCGCTTCTGAGATCACGCTTTATTTAGATGGTGACACTTCGTATTGTATACATGGTGCTCGGATTGTGGAATTTCTGATTATTTTGTATGTTCATCATTACTAATTACAAGCTGGATCGAATTGTATTTAAATTTAAAGAAACGTCACGCCAAGCTTGTAATCCTCGCAGAGGTAGGCAGAGTAGTGTAGTACATACCCACGTTTCCTTAGTTATGTTTACGTCCCACTATGGAATGGAGGATAAACCTATTGCCATATACCGGATGCCAAGAATAATAGAAATAATACCAGAAATAAATACTATATAATAGAAAAAATACCAGATATAACCCCGAGCACTGGCTGGAGTTGTATCTGGTATTTTTTTATTATACATATAAGTTAGAAAGATAATTAAATTTCCACATCTAATACAGGTATTATAATTAAATAATCACGCAAGGTCCCTGGCACACATGACGTGCTTCTTCTATATTTATCAATTTCTTCATACAAGTTGTTTCAGAGAATTTTAACTCTTCCATCGGCCTCTATATATCAAAATTAAAGTTGTACTTAAGTCCGTTAAGTTGTACTTAAGTCTGTGCAAAAATGTGCACCTCCTCGGGTAGATGAAAGTTACATAACCCTCTGCTTGCCCAGTGCCTTCCTGTTAGAAATATCTTATTCTGCATCTAATTTCAAAATATCCATAGCAATTTAACACACATCTCTAAGCTTGTTAATATTAAGAGTTTAACACATATCGATACTTTAACTGTGCCAATGGTATTCTCCATAACACATTAATGACTTGCGACGACACATAATATCGTACGATGAGTTATATCTCAATGGTTCTTCACAGTACTAATGAGATCACCATCTGGAACTAGCTTCCAAGTTAGATCACTCCTATGTTTATTGCTTAAACCCTGAATAGGAGTTTATATTTTTTATTTTTATTTTATTTTATCTTTATTTTGTTATAGTATACTTAAATGTTGTAAAGTACGTATGTTGTAAAGTATTTTGTTATACCGTGAATAGGATAGTATATTATTTGTTTTTATTTTATTATATCTTTATTTTGTTATAGTATAGTTAAATGTGTTACTAATGTTACTATACTGTATACTTTAAATAGCTACGCTTATAGTACAGTGACGTTAGTGTGTCGACAACGATATGTAATAAAGCGACACTCTACTGTCAGAAGAATGCCTAACGGAGCATTTAAAAAAAAAAAAATGTTTTCCTCATTCTAAGGCTACTTTCGAGATTAATTTGATTGTTGTTAATATGGCAACACAGCGAACTTTTGAAGAGTCTGCAAATCGATGGTGGCTGTAATCGTCAATATGTCGATGTTAGAAATTAAAATTGCTATCATATTAATATTCAGTTAACCGTATTGAAATGATTTAAGAATTTCCTCGATCATACCTCGACTCCACGCTAAAAATATTTTCTAATTAAAATATAAGGCATGCACTTACTTCGAATTAGGTGCTCATCCGATTAATGTCATAGAAAAAAAAAGGTATTTGAAAATTAATTAGTTTCGGAAAGAATTGTATAAGTCGTCAAGTCTGTAAGTTATCCTTACAAATATCTCTAACATAAATTTAACACTCGATGCTCTCTGCCTACCCCGTAAAGCACTTGGTCTGACTATATACCAATAACAATTGTATTATAGGGTACACCTACATGCATTTGCATTGCATTCAAACACTTCGGCTGCTACTTGAAATTGCAGTAATAAACATAAATAGTGAACGTCAGCCCAACATAACAATTTCCAACGTGTTTACTTCCATTAGTTCCATTAAGTTCCAGCTAACAGGTATAAGCGCTGTGTTAATGTTTCACCGCTACACATTACTATCAATATCATATGTATGTATTATATATACATATATATATATACATATTCATATGTATAATTCATGCAACGTATCCATAGGGATATTTTACGTCAAGTAATGTTAAGGATCTTCCGCTAATTGACTTATACTTGCATCAAGATGGCAATAGTCGCAAGCTATGAAGATAAACATATAGATAAAGGAGCATCGTTCGCCCTTCTACCAGATGGTCTGTCGACCTGAAGAAGATACCGAGAAGCTGCTTGATTCGGAAGGCCCGCACGACAAGGATCGGCACCGATTAGGGGAGGCCTATGTCCAGCATTGGACATCTAAAGACTGATGATGATTATATGACTAAAATATGATCTGATATAGGACTTCATGTAAATGGTCATTAGACACTATCTACTATTTAATCCTTAAAAAAACCATTGGACTAAGTTGATAGTGGCGCCATCTAAAGTTAACAATGGACAAATTGGAATAGATTAACGAAACCTCGGTTTTATCTATGATTTTTCCAAGGTATAAGATGTTTCTAAAATATACAATCTAAGACTAAGCTTAGTAGATTTAAGATAATTTATTTGCTAAAATAATGAAGATATCCGCGTGTAAAGTCTAGCTACCAACAATATTACTAAACCGTAGGTCCATGTAAATGAAATATCAATTATAATAAATCATGCAGTCTTTCCATCTGTCCATCATACAAAATTTATAAACGATGGTAATAATTAAAACGTTCCTTTAGAATAAAATTTGCAATTTCAAATAGCGCAATCCGATTGGTCGGTTTCGTAACGCGGCGTCCAATAGCTGATTTACGATTGGTTAAAGCTTTTAATGAATTATTTAATGATTCCGACTTTGTCGAGGTCGATTTGTAATGCAGTTGTAAATTTTGATGAATACATCGTTGAACCATAGTGATTGTAATAAATAGCTGTTTTAGTGGCTTTTCGTTTTAAATTAACTGATATTTTGGCGCCATATTGATTTCTATAGACTATCTATACTAATATAAAGCTGTACTTGATTGGTTTCTGCACATAGAATATGTAACAACACGCCTGTAATCCCCGAAGGGGTAGGTAGAGGAGCGTAGCAAACTCCCACGTTTAGATGGTGAGCCAATTGCCATACACCGGGCACACATTCAGACTCCGAGTCACTATTAGAAATCATAAATTAGAAACCCGGGATTTGAACCAGGATCTCCCGATACGATGTCGCACTTGCAAACATTCGACCTGTAGTCGCCGTTGACGTCGACGGGAGTCGACGTGTAGGGGACTGGGTATCGATATTTATAAACTTAGTATAGTCAGAGATACAGGAAGAACATGTATTATAGTCAACACTTTCTTCTCTAGATTCATGTGAATTTAGATAGATTAGCCACCATAGACTGGTTTTGAACCTCAATCGCAATTCCAAAATATTACACATGTACTTCTACGTCATCATCATCAACCTTTTCATTGTCCCACTGTTGGATAGCGGCTCCTCGGAATGAAAAGGGTAAGGTAAGTGCACGACCTTGACTAAGTGCAACAGGAGACTTCACACGCCCTAATGAACATCAAGGATAATTCAAAGGTGTGCAGGTTTCCTCGTTAAGTCTTCCTCTTATCGTCACAGCAAGTCACATTTAATCTCAAAACGCATATTTGATGTAACAAATGTACGCCAGGATTTGAACCAAAGTCTTTCCTAACGGAAACTGAGTTCTAAACCACTACGCTATCACGGCTGTACTCGTACATAGTTCAACTACAGAAGACTTCTAAATTCCATATAGGTTTCTTAACTCTCAACTCTACTTTTTTGCGAAATCCACAACTACCACTATTTTAGTCTACGAATCTCTACAGCTAGATATAACAGATCTTTCTTAATACCCTCAGTACTTTATATAACCTATAAAACAACATCTGTGTTTTATTCAGACAGTAATTAAAGCACGTTATCATAATTGAATCAATGTTATTTAGGGAGCAACTGGTCTCAGCTACTATCAGTACAAGCTGTGTTTAACATGTATCACTCAGCTCCGCTGATAGGACAGATCAAGTCCTATCCGAATGCTATCTCGCTGATTGGCAGAGAACAGACTAGCTAGGGTACAGAGAAGCCATGTACGGGTGTATGTTTTAAAAATATATCTTGTATAAACATAACTGGTGAAACATGGACGTGTACGAGTCCTCTGCTTACTCCTTCGGGGATTAGAGGCGTGATGTTCCTTTTTAACGTTACGTCATTTTCATTACGGGATAGGCAGGAGAATTGAGTGGCAAATATCCAGATCCGTAGACATCTGCCGTGTCTACATTGATCACTCTCTTTATACACGTAGGCTGGTTTCGAAATCTCCTGACTGTCTATCAGCCAGTATTTGACATAATTGTAACGTTGTATCACTGAATGTCCTTTTAAAAAACGTTTGAACTATCTCTTGATTATACTATTTATAGGCGATATAGGAGCGATAATCCAAATATAAAATTTCCCCGAAGGCAAATATTACCGATATAAAATTACATAATAAAAATCCCCAGACAAGCGTCAGCTGTGAAATTCAGTCGTTTTTATCTTAATATGCGCCATAAAAGATTTTTTTTCATATTTAGCGTGTCATATAATTTATTGTGTTTATTACCGTAAATAAGTCTATATCGAATGTCGAGATAATGGTTTTTAGGTACATTATCACCATAATACATCATTACGCCTGTAGTCGTACATTATCACCATAATATATACATGTATATTATTACGCCCGTATTTGCTCAAGACATAGTCAGAGGTGGTGAGCCTAGTGCCCACTGATTACAACTCCAGACTCCGTATTAAAATTGAGAATTTGCATTCCAATAATATTTTAACCGAATCGGGGATTGAACCCGGGACATCTTTCTTGTTCGAATCAAGAAAGCTACTTAAGTCAGGATTAAACATTGCACGTTGTCATCATTAAACTTTTTTCGTTCAATTTCG
>DWMG01002427.1:0-13271 GCA_018244855.1 Elbella merops
TTGGCCAGCGTGGCAGACTATGGCCTTAACCCTCTCAATATGAGAGGAGACCCATATTCCAACAGTGGAATTGTAATCGGTTGATTATTATTACTGGTCTTAATCCAACCGTTTCATTCCAAGTTAGTTGATGATATTCAATGCGCGACAACAGCTGCGAGTGTATGCTGCCTACCAACTTATTAAATGTTTTCGTAACAAAGAAAACTTTTTAATAGATAATTATTAAAAGTTTTCCATAAGATCTAAAGCATTCTATGAGGAGTTTACAAATTCAATAAAAAGCCTAAGCTCAACAACTGTTTTAACGGCAGAGATACGCGCATAAAACGTTGGGATTTATATTGCTACCGCTTTATAGCTTTAGCAAGAAACAGTAATTTACCTACACGCATCTTACATCGTAAAACGATCCGTTAGCCATAAAACTATTGCTCATTAAGAATGTGTTCACGTCAATCTGTGCGAGTCGTGATGAGGATCGATGGTTATGTACAACTCGCTAAAGTTGACTCGGTACCTAGTTACGGTGACGTAACAAAGAGGTACAGATACGTCAAAATCCACGGTAGGCATTAGTAGACGAGTCATATCGCGGGACGGAAGTACATTCCTTGAAGTGCCAAGTTGATTTCTGTGTGTTACATTTACGTATCTTCACACGCTGTGCCTTCTCGCGTGTAGCTACGATTACGTAGGTGGGTACACGTAGCAGAGAATTAGTGCAGAGGGCGTAGCAGCCGACCGGTTCCGCGGTGCTGCTCAAAGTTCGTCTCATACAATCATCTATCCAGTACCCGATCTGACCGCGGTCCGGACATCGAATAGAGTCTTATTGATCAGCGGTATAATCGCGCTCCGCAATCGCACGTGGCTACCTCATTGCGACCGATGGGGTTTCTGAATGAGGATCTCGGATAATTACAAAACTTAACCCGACTATCCTGAAAAATATAAGTTAACATCTTTAACATCTTTAATCATAAACGTGTCATTAAGAACATTTATTTATGCGTAATAAACGGAATTACGTCTAGCATTTAGTACGGTATCCGTAATTCCTCGAACGTAATTCATTTAACAGTTTGAAAAGTGCATAAGTATTCCATGTACAAAATAGACGAGCTTGTGTTGAAGTTATAGGTCATTAAGGGTTGTACTAACTAACATCCACTCACAGTGTAGATACACCGTTAACCGTATGTACGTTGGTGGGAATGGATACGTGCAAAGGGCAAACGGGTGAAACTGGTTCAATTAATGCATTTATCGGCTTCTCGCCCGGGATTTTAGTTGACTAAAATGTTTGTTACATACACACACATACACCCCGGTAGCCAGCTTCGTATACCTGCGTTCAAACGCAGCCTTAGCCCGTATAAACAAACAAACTAACTAACGCGACGAGTCGCTGTTAATTTGTGTGAAGGAAAGCTAGTTTATACTGAAAAGTATTTTTTTATAACTTCTTTAGAGCTGTGCTTGACATTGGCTACGAGTAACTTACTGCAATGGTCATGGAGCCTTTGAACGTTTTTTGCCCCATTGAGTTTTGCGATGTTTTGCGATACGTTTCGAGTTTAAATTACGTGCCCTTTAGGAAATTGCTGTAGAGTATTTGTAAACGAATGTATACTAATAAAACGAAACATTGAACAATAATGTTTTAGAAAAGTAAAACCAACAGTGACACAATAGAATCTGGTTGTATGCTATTATAGTAAAGGATCCACATTATATTAGCGATGCACTAAACGAAGTAGCGAGCTTCTTCCATTCACACGCTCACGCAAATTTCATCTTCACACGCGTGAGGTGTGAATGACTACGCATGTACGTTGCATATGGGACACATACTCCTCCGCCAAGTTTCCAGCACTTAACCTTTTGTATCGACATTACTTAAATCAGATCAATTTTCTTATTTTGGTATAGGCCTACGGGAGCGCATGCAATACGTCAATTGTAATTTTTTTCTTAGTCTGATATGAACGCTACGTCATCTGAGACAGCACGATTTGTAACTCGCAGTGCTCGTCCTTTTTATTCTTTAATTTAATCGTCATTGTATTTGTTATAAAGTAGTAATATTAAAGAAAACCTATTAATTTTAGACATTTGAAGAAACATTAAATACATACATAGACGACAACAGAAGAAGCAATAAAATTATACATGTCCGTCGAAATTGACACGAGGCACTACAAATTTCTTTTCAGGCACTCTTTACTGCGTATTAACATATTAGTTCTCTTTCAAATCGGTTATATCGAGCGAGATCCTTTCGTACACAAGCACAGTAGCGTGCAATTGGAGACCGCCTCACAGTGTATTGGAGCGGCGTGTTGCAGCTGTGGCGGCGCACCTGCCGCCTCGCCTCATCACCTTTGACATTCGTATGGAGCATAGTTTACGAGACGCGTGCCCGCTCGCCGCTAATAAATTCCAATTATTATCATCTGTAACCTATAGCGTCCTGTTTTACATAAACTGCGCGCATACCCGCCTCGCCCTTGTCCTTAGCTTTCTCTATTTTGCGATCGTCTTTTTCATTTCTTTTTATAGCATTCATTTGGTAACGTCTCCTGGTTTATTATTATTTTATATATATTTGAACATGAATAATTTATATGATGAAATATTTAATTAAATTGCCGTCGAACATCACCTGTTGTGTTAAGTATTCTCTTTTTAAACAGCTCCTTGTCAACTTCATAAACGAGTAATTTCTCTTTTATTTTAAAATGTATCCGGATTTAATGCAATGCAATGCGTTCAATTATAATGCGCAATTGCAAGTGCAGTTACACCTGTTATTATTCATTCTACGTCGTAATGTACGGTGAGTAATGAGTTGAATGCACTTTGTTGTGTATTTATTATGATTATATTACTTTTTAACATTTCATGTAATTTACGTTACATAGACAGAATGGTTTGGACGTGGTACAGTTTGGAATACATCAGTTTCTAAAGTTTGTTTTCTTGGAAACGATAACTGCAGTGCCTATTGTGAAGATGCCGCGCTATCGGCGTGGGTTGCTTGTACTGGCAAAGGTTTAGTTACCGAATAGATTCCGAGTAAGTTTGAACATTTATTAATGAACGCCAATACCAACTGAATTAGCAGCTCTCTGTTTTGATTTCAATCAAAAACATTTAAATCCAGTTTTTCTGGATCCAGGATGCCCGGCTACTGTTTTTTTGTGTAGTGCATCTGTTGTTTATCAAGCCCGCATACTACCCTATCATCTTGGGCTACACACGATGATGATTGTACTGATGTTGATACATGTATGGTACATATTTCAAATGTCAAATGTTATAATATTGTGAAATATTTCTTATTATCTGATGAATATTATGTAGGTATTGTGTTTGGCATTTGGCAGAGCGCTGCGAGCTATGAGCTTAGATGCAGATTGTGTAGAAGTGTAATTAGCGTACGGCTGGCTGATTTTGCATCGACCTATTGTGTTGCATTGGTGAATAAAAAATTCAAAATGGCCGTCGTCGGATTACGTGGTGGGTTTCGTACGTTTCATATGTTACCCCTTCAACTATTTTATTTGGTCGACAGGGTCCATTGGGTCGATATAGTAGACTGTGAAAGTTCAAGTCATTGTCGTTTTTTATATTTTTACATGAAAAATATATAACCTGTGTTGTGTGAGTTAAAGCAAATAAACTTTGCCTTGAAAATCGTATTAATTATAAGTGATTTCCATTTTTGTATCTTTACCATGCTTTGTTGGTCGAATGGTTGCAAGTGCTACTGCTGATCGAGAGTTGCTGGGTTCGATACCTGGGTCTGGTACTGTACTGTCTTCTAACTCGAAATTCTTGGTAACTTGGGGTATGGATTTGTGCCCGGTATATAGCAATAAGCTCACTCTATATTGCACGATGGGACGTATAACATTACTGGTTTATTTAAATGTTCAAACAAATCTAGTGGGCTTTCTGTACGAGTGTCCTACCCGCCCCCCTAAACAAAAACACCTTATCTCTTAATAGAGATGAGTTATCGAAACGTTAGTATTGTAACCTTTTGGTACGAAACCCTAATTAAAATGATTATCCAAGCGAATAATCGCCGCGGGCGGTATCACGCGTCTGACGTCATCAAACACCGAGGCGCATTGCAAATTGCACGTTCCTATATACGTACCCAAATTTATATAAATATATACATTTCGCACTTTTTGCCCGATACCCAAAGGTCGGGTAAGGACATGCCCCGAGTTAATCATGAGTACGATTAAACTGTCCGGTTATAATTTTATTTGGTAACGGCGCATAATAACATTGTGTGCAACGTGTCTGTTCTAACCGACGATTGTTTGTCGAATTCCATTGCACGCTGCATTCCGAGGGGATTGCTATCGAACTGTATTTACGGGCACAGACCGTACTGTGAGGAACTCGTCTAAGTGTAACGTGGAATTATTCAGGATAAGAGGGAATAGGCACTCTCTAGGCAAGCGTGCTACGTCCTAGGTTAGATCCTATTTACCATCAGGAGAGATTGCAACCAAACGCGATACTATTGCTGAATAAAAAACCCATGAATTGAATTAATAATAAGATTCGGACAGATATATCTTTTTTATATTAAGAGGAATATCAAACAGGCAGATATCCCACCTGTTGTTAAGTGGTCACCGTGGACTATGAGCATTCGCTATATAATGATGAAATGATGATCGATATTATAACCGAACTTCACGCCTGTAATCCCCGAAGAGGTAGGCAGAGGAATGCAGAACATTCCCACGTATCACCGGTTATGTTTACGTCCCACTATGGAATAGGTGGTGAGGTGAGCCTATTGCCATGCATCGGGCACATATCCAGACTCCGAATCACTACTAAAAAATCTAAATTAGAAAATGTAGTGTTCGACCCGGGAATCGAACCCGGGATCTCCCGATCGGCAGTCGCACTTGCAACCAACACGACCAACGAGGCAGTCTAAATATTGTTCATGTGAACAATAATAATAAGGCGTTCAATAACTTTTTGCAATAAAACATGTTGAGATGGATGCGCCGATAACCACATGCAAGCCTGTGCGAGATAATTACTGCAATCCGAATTCGTCTCGCGCGCCGCCCGACCGCTCTGTCATTGGGCCGCTATTGTTATGGAAAAGGGTAACGGCCCCCCAGATATTGATAAAAACTAAATATCGCCCTAAATTGATTTATCGAACTATTTATGCATATTTTTAGAAAAAAGTACCTACTTGTTGTTTTCCGCTTCTACATATAAAGGAAATCAAAAATATGGTTAGTATTATATGTACATATGTATGTATATACCAGTGGTACTATCTGTATTGACCATATTCCTCATACAGCAGTTGATCTCCAGAGATACTGAAATGAGTAAACTTTCTGAAGTATAAAACAGGCATTAACTTTTATATGTAGTTCTTTTTAGTTATTTAACACGTTAATTGATAGCAAATCTGAGATTTTTATGAACTCTTAAGTTTACTTAGTTTTGTGAAAATAGATTCCACAGTTTAGCGAAAATATGTTAGAAGTTATATAAAGAAAAATGTAAAACCAATTACAATAGAATATGTAATAATTTCCTAGCGCCTAAACCACACATATCACGAATATAATCTTCAACCCACACATACTAATAAAAATACGTCGAGTTAGGTTTTAAATTATAAACGATCGGTTAGCCGTGAAGGCATCCGCGGGCCAAGGGTCCCGCTCTCGTAGGTAGGTAGCTAAATCAACAATTTATCGGTGGCCATCTATCAGACGAGGTGGTATTGTCCAATTGTATGCCACGTATTCCGACAGCTGGAATTTAGTGTGGTATCTCGAGAGTTCAGTTTATTAATCCGTTATAGGCTCTAGTATTTTGCACCCGACATAATAATACCTGTACGTTTGATCTCGTTGTGTCCACAGTTTACTACCTAAAGTTTTTATCCTATTTTTATTTGTGTCTATGTTAACATACTGTTATTTGTGTGCTTGAAATTTTATTTTTATGGAACATTGACTGAAGTTTCACCAAACATCGTTCAAAGGCGCTCGAGGACAAGTTTGTTTGCGTCATTGCGTCCTTTATTGTTTGCCTTACATATTATAATATAAAAATGTTTTACACAAATCTAATGACGCGTCACTAAATTGTATTAAATCGTGAGAATTAACACATGATACGAATATAACGCGCCCTCTGTCGTGACGCGAATAAGGGAATCACGAGCCGCGAATGAACAACGTAACGCGCACATCGCTATGTAGAATTTAGCGTGAAATTTTCGTCCATACGCTTATGTAACCGTACACGTTAAATTACGATCTAAATATTTGCCTCGTTCATATAAGTTTAGGTGCTAATCAAAGTTCTTAGAAAGATCCCCCCACAGCGGGGTCATTGGCTTCGTATCTTACGTCAGGTTATTGTAGGTGTTCAATGGGTAGAATAATTCTTGTGATTTCACTATCAAACTTATTATTAGCGTGCCCAATGAAAGTCTAAATTATTTTTCTTTTATTTTGGGCCATATTATTAGCTCAATCCAGGTTTAACGACACTTAAGAAATGTGAATGTTTCCAATCGTCTACCTGTACATACAAATGTATGAAGGGGAAGACTGAAACGGTTTTACTAAAACATGTATTGTCGCATCGAAGATCCTTCAATGAATAAATTCGATAGGAAAGACAATCACTGAATCGGAAAAACACCATAGTACAATAAGAACGATGTCGGGGCTAAGCGCTAGTTAAACCTCAATAATAATATTAAACCGAAAACATGGAAAGGAATTGGAATTATATCAACATTGTTTCAAGCTTTTGCGTGGGAACTTTCTATGAGTAATCGTGAATGGAACAGTCATCGATGAAATTTTTAAAGCACTTCTACAACAGCCGCTTAATCACAACCGCAGCTCGTCGCCTGCTTCATCTTGCTGTCGAGGTAATTTTGCATTACAACGGTGTCTAATTTCTCGTGATATTATTGGGGACTACACCCCGAGGTCCGGGCCAAACGCCAATTAATCTGGCAACACGATATTCGAGGGGGCGCCCCTGGTGGCAGATTGCTGCATAATCCCGGTGCATTTCTACCGCTTCCGTGATCGAAGCTGGAGGGCGTTTGATGGCCCCTACGAAATTGTCACGACGTCACGAGGGCTGATATGTTTTTCTTCGGGCTATTATTTGTCGCGTATCGATTAGAACCTCCTTGTAAAGTAATACGGATCGTTTTTTTTTCTAACGCTTCGTGTCCCTTGTGCGATGTGCAGTTGAAAATTGGTTTGTTTTAAATGTGTGAGTGAAAAACATTTTTATATACGTACCTATATGGTATGTCATTTAACAGTCAACCTTTGGTCATTTGAGACATAGTGAGGGTAGCACGTAGTATTGTTGTCTGGATAACTGATCAAGCGTAATGTAATAGAACATAAATAATTATTTAAATAAATCAATATTCATATACATGGACTTGTTTGGCTATTCTGAGGAAATGAGACCTGGTCTTTGAAGCTACTAATATCCGTAGCTATTGAATCCCGAGTAAGTTACACTTCTATAAATATATATTCCATTCGTGAACACTCTTTTTTTCTTACGGCGTAATTCGTGTTTAACTCCATTAAAATGTTAATAATATACTTTTCATAATGTGTATTATCTTTGTGTGAAACGGGATACACGAATTTAGTGTATAAAATAACGAATGGCGCTATTAAATTGAATATTTCATACGTATTAAAAATGTCACTTATATAGGTATATAAAATCGTGTATTCCTAAAGATTTATACCGTCTCAAAGAAATATCGCTTCGATATTCCTCTCTATGCCGTGTCGTCTGATCGTGTCTCTATCAATGTTATTAACTGGTAAGTTATTGAGTATTCCCACGATTTCGATAAATATATTTTGTTAATTTTAGCCATTTCTTTAAAGAATTAAAAGGTACATAATCTGGATATAGTTGGGTTCCATTACATCTGATGACCTTACGTCTTGGAGACAGCGGTCTCTCCGGTTCAGATTTTGTTGCATCATCATCATCATCAGTCTCCCGTCCACTGCTGGACATAGGCCTCTCCAATGGCACGCCACTGAGCTCGATCTTCAGCTTTTCGTATCCAACCACTGCCAGCCACTTTGCACATATCGTCACTCCACCTAGCTAGAGAGCGTCCTACGCTACGTTTGCCAAGTCGCGGTCTCCACTCCAGAACACGTCTACTTCAACGGCTATCGGTTCTGCGACAGATGTGACCTGCCCAATGCCACTTCCGCTTGCTAATGCTTTGGGCTATGTCTATAACTTTGGTTCTCTGATGGATTTTGTTGCGTAGGTAGAAAATTTTTTTGTTTGGATAAGTAAGTCTCCTTGTTTCTACTATAATAACGTCGCCGTAATTTTTGGAGGGCTGAAGGGGATGTTATCAAAAAACCACGAAGTAAATGAAAAAAGTAACATTTTGGAACATCTCAACACAAGGCATCTACCAAAGGCATCAAGGCAAAAGGCATAAGGCAAGGCATCTAAGAACATCTACACATATATGTGCATAGGTATAAAATACATATAAATATATATGAAATTGTATATATGTACTTTTTTTATTCTTAGTCACAGAATAAACAGGACACAAATATTTGTTCTGGGTGAATTCCACGACCTCCTGCTTTACAGTCAAGTTCGCTAATCAGTAGACCAACGGGCACCAAGCCAACCATGTAGTAAACACGTTTATTGTATTGCAATCACTAGTTAAAACTTATAATTTAAAATCAATCAAGAGCTCATACACCGTAACAAATTGCTCAGGCTCCCCTGGCGTACTTCGCATCTCTTTAGTTTATTGGCGTCTGGAATGTTTTTGTCTTCTGCAAAGAAATCATGGCATGTTTGATCTGATTGTAAATGTTCATTAGTTGTAATAAGCGAAGCCCGGAGCAAAAACTAGCACTGTTGTTTGTGACAACGGTCACATACAGTTCTCGGCTAACGGGTTATCTATAAAAAATACTTCATGTTTATATGCTCTAACATTTGTTTATCAAAATATAATACATTTCGTCGATACTCTTCGGGCTGGCTGCCTATTTCGTAGGCGCAACATAATAACTTTTGCATTCCTACTGATCTTGTCTCATCAGACACGCTGTAGGTATATAGTTTTAACATGTGGGCACCCGGGAACAATGTTCAATAATTTGAAAAAATTTATGTTTATCTCATGAATTTCATTTCAATTTGGTATAAGTAATACGACCAATAATTAAAGTAATTTCTGTACAGTGAAGCTGTAGGATTTCTGAAGGAAACAGACCCTATGTTTCCTTCAGAAATCCTACATCACATCCTCCTGAAATTTGTTATTGATTATGTCATTAATATTTTCTTTGGGATTTTATTAAAAGTTGTTATCGGAATTCATATAATACTATATTAATAATATTATATATTTATTATTAACGTTACAAACCACCAAATCAAAGGTAATGTAACCCACCCTGAAACTCGATCCAACTAATGGTACATTTTTTTTTAAACGAGGGGTCCAACTATCATGATGTATGCCATGTTTTGTATTCTGAATCATCTGTCAAATCTGCTCTTGCAACTGTAGGCGTTGGTACGTTCGTAATAAACAATATTTTAGCGTGTCCAAATCTCTCGAGTTGATGCGTATATAAGGTAAGTGAGGCGAGAGCTAGTTCATTGTTTAATTTTGCTTCTTCACGCTCGTTGTCATTTGTAAAGCTGACTTGACAGTTCCTCGTGTGGAATTTTAAAGTGCTCAGTTTACTCAAGCTGTCACAGTGTTAGGTACATTTAATTTTTTGAATTAGGCTCCGAGCCCACTGCGAAAGTATTTAAAGTTGGGTCATCAATAAATCACTAAAAAACCGGTAGATTAGTGTTATGTTGATTTCATTACGAATAATATACAGTTTTGTTATTAGAACGTTACGTACTTTCCGCCCCTAAATACTCTTAAAAAGCAATGAAACAGGTTATTATAAAATAATTTGGGTATTTTGCTCCAGCATTTCTTAACAAAACAATGAAGACTATGAAAAACTGAACAATTATGAAAATAGCTTACGCAATTCAGCACAGATTTATACTCTTCAATTAAGTTAACACAATTTAGTACATTTATAAGAAACTACAGTGTAATAATGTAAAAGTGTATTTTTTCGTTTGTTGAGTTTCAACGCCTTCATTGTGTTGTAGCTGTCGAAGTCGACATATATTACTATGTTTGGAATAATTCTCTCCACTGCCACCGGTGTGCAGTTGGCGCAAGTTTGTCGCGGGGTCCACAGTGTGCTCAAACACTCCGAACTGGTCGGGCGGGTAACGTCGGCCGCTGGAAAGTTTCTTACCCTTTCATTGGGGCTCGATGAACCGAAGGCATGCCTTAATTGCTCCCGGCCAAACCGAAATTCTAACACCGCCGTGTTGAACACACTTTAACTTATTAAATAAACGACGCTCTTACAAAACGGTAACAATCTACAGAGCTTTCGAGAAACATCCGTTCTATTCTCAATAGCGGGTAACTGTTGAAAGCAAATGTTTTACCAATATAAACGATTGTTTTGATGAACCTATTGTGCCGACTAAAAGCTTGCGTTATATATGTAGTATGTATGTACCTATGTGTTTTGCAATTTATTTTATTTCAATACCAAAATGCATATTATCTTGTTACATTGATTTCTCTATTTCTGTCTTTGATCTATTGTTCAATTTACAGGGCGCTACGCGCCTCGCGGCACCGACACTCGCGTACAGTTCAATTCTAATCTTACAAATAATTGCCACTATATACCTTTAAGTCATAACTATTATTAGTGTGATCATTTATATTAACTACGTTACAAGTGTACCAATCGGAAACCACAATAAATTTATGCAGTTAAAAATAGAGCTCAATTCAATTGAATAAAGAGACAAAGCTTTCATTGTTTAAAAATTTGTATGAA
Organism: Elbella merops; assembly: GCA_018244855.1. Taxonomy (NCBI): domain Eukaryota; kingdom Metazoa; phylum Arthropoda; class Insecta; order Lepidoptera; family Hesperiidae; genus Elbella; species Elbella merops. The sequence continues at coordinate 11,010 of DWMG01002427.1, forward strand.
ATATCTTAAAAATATAACGGCAGTGCTAACCTAATGATTATAAATTTAGCCTCCTAATCTAGGGACCTGGGGCTTATATCTTGATACACATCTTTGACTAATAAGGTAATCAATTATAACCCTCGGGTTGGACCTCCATGTTTTCTAGAATGTGAACTCTGCCAACCCGGATTTGGGCAGCCTGGCCCAAAATTACCTTAAATTATTTATTTATTTATTTATACTCTTTATATTATTAGAGATTTATTATTATTATTAGAGAGGACCTCTTTTTCAACTGTTCACGAAGAGATAAATGTGTGAAATTAAGATGTGTTAGGATACTTCCTAATAAAGTGGCCCTAAAACAGTAATGTAATTAGTGTTTTTGCGGTTGGTGTTTTTATTGATGAAAATAAGATGGTGATCTGACATAAAACTGTTGTGTCCAATACCACAAAATAATAAAGTGGTGACTTCAGAACATAGCTTTTTCATGCCCCCCTATAAAAAGCTTCGTACAATAAAGTTGTAGAACGAGAAATATGGGTAGTAATTTTTTTTTCCCTCTACCCCACAAATATAATGGAATCTAAATCCATTGCTAACGCTATTCGGCGTATTCGCGAGCGTCGACAAGAATTTGACTTTGAGTTACCAAATAATGAGCGAATGCCTACCGAAAGATTTTTCTATTTCCTAAAATTGTCGCCGCCTTACGTCACCGTAGGTAGTAAGTGAGGTCGTGTGAAAACTGATGTTATCGCGCGGCTCCGCTTGTCATGCAACTTATGTTGCTTTATTTTATGGGTCTCGAGTCTTACGAATTGCTACGGTTCTTGGTGTAATAAAATTTGAAGAGCACATTTAGGTATGTAAGCTACTGCCAAAGCACGCTTTTACAGGTAACGTGTCAAGAAATATTTGTTTCAGCCAAGCATTTGTAGGGGAGGTAATAGTAAAGGACATAATTTAATAATATATGTGATTATGAGCTAATTAAATGATCATAATATTATAAAATGAAGTTCAATAAATGATCACAGCTATCCATCGTTAAGTAGCCAATGACAAAAAATGAAAAACACGAGTAATCACATTCACCTCGTGTATCATCGCGACCTCATAAGTATCGGTTCACTGCATGGACAACGAGCAACACATTAAACTTTAACAGATTACTCCTGCATGCAATATTGAGATAAATATATTTCCGACACATTCGCATACATAAGTCATTGCTCGTTAACATAATGTACGTATATGTGACATTTTAGTAATACAAAATGCATTGTTTCGTCGTTGAAGATGTGCAGTATCATAAGTGGTGGCAATGACCCTTAGATGTTACGTACGTATGTGTACGTAGGGCTGTGCCTCGTGTTTGTTACGGCGCTCGCTCGTTTATATAAAGCGTATAATGGTAATCAAAGTGCACTAAGTTGTTTAGTTATGCGCATTTAGAATATTGTATAACGGTTAGCGGAAATTGAAAGATTGGAACATTTTTTCCTCTGTTTTTTACATTTTAACGTCAATGTAAATTAATCCTCGCTCGTCGCAAATTCAACGACACGACATAAAAATGTGTACGTTTGCTGATGTCGGTATAAATAAAACATTAATTTATACTATGTAAACTTTAATATTAATGCATGATAATGGAGCACCTTGTTTTCCTAACGGTTATTGGCTCCGCTGCTAAATAATACATTGATTCTATAATCGAATAAATATAAATAATATATTTACCTTTATATAACCTCTCGCCTAAGTTGCTACTGCGGAACCATCGCCTGTATATATTTTTCACTGGTAAACCAGCAGCCGTTACTCATCACATTCTATTGTTTCCGAATGCAGGGTACAGTGGACAGATGCAATTTTGACACGTGACCTACTGCATGTTCCATTCAGGAGACTACTCCTGAATGGAACACTAATGGAATACTAATTCATCTGACTCATTTCACCTGAAACTTTATACCTGTGTAATACTGTAATTAAGTAAGTAATTGTGATTTCCAGATACTATTAACATCAGGTAGCGCGAATATTATCTAGTTCATTGTATGTCATTGTACGAAACAGTCACAAGATTTAGATAAATCTCACGTCACTCGAATCGACTTTTCTCGAACTTTGATGGATATGCAAGCAGTGACACAAGTGCATATTTTATGTGTTCAATCTGACTTTTCACCATCCCCTACTCAAATATGTGTTTACAAAAACTTGCGTAATACCTCGGAAGAAAATCTTTTATGGCGTCTTCAAATGTCC
>DWMG01002428.1:0-13270 GCA_018244855.1 Elbella merops
CAATGGAATAGGTGGTGAGCCTATTGCCATACACCTGGTATGAAACCATACTCCAAGTCACTATTAGAAATTCTAAATTAGAAAAATCCAATAGTACCCAACCCGGGATTTGAACTTGACCAACGAGGCAGTTTTTTTCTTGTTGCAAATATAAAATATTCTTTGAGAGGATTAAAGCTGCCAAGTTTGCCACGCTGGTCAAGTGCGGGTTGGCAGACTTCACACACCTTAGAAATTCTTTTTTATAAATTCTAAAGTGTGTAGTTTTTTTTCGTCACGATGTTTTCCTTCACCTTTAGCAAGTGATATTTAAATTTAAAACGTACTTTTGTAAAGAGGTGCGCGCCATGGATTTGAGCGCGGCATCCCCGGAGTGAGGGGCTGAATTCTTAACCAGTAGGCTATCACCGCTATAAACTTGGCAGCCTTAACCCTCTCAATATAATAGTAGACCCATATTCCAAGAGTGGAATTATAATGGGTCGATTATTATAAAATATTCTCTCGGCAATTATACATTATACCATTAAATTGATCAAGCTAAAGTTTTGTAAACGTATCATAAACTACCGGCCGACCACGACACAATAGATATAAAAAAAGATCTTCAAAAACAATTTATCAAGCCATCATCACGCACATTTGTTACACCGAGCCTCGATTTATCATTAGCATCATTACACACAATCCGACATTCCCAATCGCGCGTCGCGTGCTAATTCTACGGGGTTTCATAAAAGGGTGAAAGTAATTGGGTGTAGAGGGTGCGTGCCAGGTGCACAGGTCGCCGCTCGCCGTCCACCTTCACACGCGTACTGGTCGTACTTACCAAGTCACTTAATACGCTGCTATTTTCCATAACTATGAATGACGTTTTATTCCCCTTAAGATTAATTCCCCTTATTGAAGAGATTGATAATAGAAGATTAGATTGATAATAGAAGATTGATAATAGAAAGAAGAGAGAATGATAATACACAAATATGAAGAGAGCCATAAATGTACAAGATGTACGTTACCTCTGTAAGGAAAGAGATGTTGGACACTGAGTGCTCTCTATCTACCCAGCAAGGGTACTAGCGTGACGATAGAATGATAAATCATCAAGTTTACAAGCCTACGTTAGTAGGCCATAGACACCCCGAAGAACGGCAAGTGCGGCGGCCTGGTACTGATAGAACCAATTACAATATTCAAACTATAATGCAGAACCGATTTCCGTTAGGAATAATTTAACAATGTGTTTCGGGCACCCTCTGATTTAGGGGTTGGTTTATAGTTTACACGATACATAAACACGCGATGAGGACCAATATCATACTACAGTAACGTTAACGTAAGTCCATAGATGTAGTATATATACATAGTACAGCTCAATATCACCAAAGTACTCGTAATCATGTCTTTATTTTTAAAATATAGTTACTGAAAAATTTTATTCTAAGGGACATATAAGCTAAGAGATATATAGATTTTACGAGAAACGAGAGTAAACTGAGACCATACAGTATTATAAATGACGTAAATTATGTTGGTGTTTTAGAAAAGCTGTTTTTGAGTCTATACAATAATGACTGCTTCCTTGGTCGTGTTGGTTGCAAGCGCGACTGCCGATCAGGAGGTCCCGGGTTCGACTCCCGGGTCGAACACTACAAAATTTTTTAAATTTAGATTTTATAGTAGTGGTTCGGAGTCTGGATATGTGCCCGATGCATGGCAATAGACTCACCACCTGTTCCATAGTGGGACGTAAACGTAACCGGTGAAACGTGGGAGCGTTCTGCATTTCTCTGCCTACCTTTTCGGGGATTACAGGCGTGAAGTTACTATAATTACTTTTTAAATGACTACTTAAATTCTATCAATACTTACTATAGAGTAGCTTTATCTCAAACGTTATCTAAATCATCATCATTAACATAATTCTCGTCGTCATCAACAACACCTTTGTCATTTTTTGCCTCTGTTGGACACGGGTTTGATCTCAAAATCTCAAAGATCAAATGTAGCACAATGACCATGTTCAGCTTGGTAGACCGAGACCTGCTTCAGCTTTAGCTGTACAATTTTAAAACCTTTAGACCTTTATAAAGTATGCCTAGCTGTTAAATGTATTGCGTCGTTTACTTTTCCCAGTTAAAATACTTTGGAATTATTAAATCTATTGACGTGCATAATTAAGTAGTTAATGATTTTTTATTAAATGCCTCTTGAATTTGAATATTCCAACATATTGTACCACATACAAACAACGGGAAGGATGTAGATTTCTTTGTAAATTTATGCAGCAAACTTTATAAAATAAATGAAATTTTATTTTTCAAATATTATATATTATATATTAGTGTTTCACTTTAAATTTTCGCTGCAGAAATAGCGGAATAAAGCTCGATAGGAAAAATTAATGTTAGTATTAAGGCAGGCGGCGCAGAAGCCCCCCGGACCGGCGTCTTGCTGCATTCAGTTTTATATTGCAGCTTGTCACGCAACAACTGCAATGATGACACCTCGATCTAAGGGCAATTATAGAACCATGAAATATACTGCCGCATTTATAAAACAATTTTCTTGTACTAAAGTACAAGTACAAATGTATTTAAAGTTATAACGGTTATGACTGTTTTAAAATAATGCATACATATGTGTGTATATATTACCAAGTCTATTTGCCATAGACTAAGGACTTCCACGTGCTACGATTTTGATTAAATTCAATCCAGTAAAAAATTTAACAAAATTATTTATTTATTGTTCACTACGATTATAATAAATGTAGAAGAAGCGACATAAATAACGCAGAACCGGAAATGGTGGAAAATATGTCAACTGAATTGTATCACGAGTGAAATTTTATCTTGTCTTGTTATGTCTGAAATTTACCAATAGTGCGCTTGATTAAGACATAAGTGTTCCATGCCTCTCATGTACAATCCATCCAACCTCATATAGGATCAAAGATTCATCAGTGATCAATAAATAATTTTTGCTCCACCGCGAAATTATAAATCTTCATGCCTTAGTATCATCCTTCATGAACCTGATATATTTAAATCTATCGGTTCCGACTGACGCTGCCACGATAAAGCCTATTCTCAAGTTATTTTAAAATAAACTTTGGCAAGCTCCTAACAAATGTTTGTCTGTTAAAAATCCTCAAATAAGTAATAATTTTAACACCAATTGTTATGCTAACCGAGCACGCGATGGCACTGCGGTGGTGACAAACTTAAAATGGTAACCAAAGTTATAAAACTTACTTTTTGATAAGATTTATACGGAGTATTTTAGCAGTGGATAAATTAAAACGTATAGGAGACTCTAGGTAAACTTTTAACGCACTGGCCGACGATTCGATGCAGCAAACGTACATTTTTATTGTCGTCGGACACGCGATAGGTCGTCGTCGGACCTCTGCAGTTACAACATCGAAGCTAATAAATAGCAAATAAATAGCAAATACAATCTAAAATACAAGCTAATAAATAGCAAATACAATCAACTAAAGAAAATACCTATACCTGAATCAAATCGAGAAATTATCAATAGACAGACTGCATAATCCTGCGATGGTAAATTTATATAGCGTTCATCAAGAGTTTTCCAACATAAACAATTCGTAATTATCATGAAAGAAAATCTGTAACATTTTGCATTTTATTCTATTTCAGTTTGAAATACAATAGCCAGCAGGCGATTAGTGACCGAAATTAGTCCTCAGATGTAGCGATATCTATGTCTACAATTCAAAACAGATAAAATTTCAGTCCTATCTATAGGTATAGGATTGTCCGTACACGTCTATGCCTTCAATTACCGTTTAATATCAAATGATCTACTTGAATCCTTATTACTTTTCCGCTTCTAGTATTTAACCATTTCAAATATAGGAAATAGCTTCATTTGCTGATTATTCCAAGATTATTATTTAATTAGTACATCAAAAGGTTCATGAATCAGCACTACAAGGCGTTAAGCTGGTTTAAATTAAAACGTTTATGAATTAAACGTATAGGAAATTGCGCTATTTGCTTTCTCGGAGATTACTTAATCATCACATCGTACATTTAATCAAACGGGACTTTTGATTAATTCAAAAACGCATAAAGCAAAGTAATATGTTCATTAATGAAGCGTATGGTTAATTACGACACTTGTCTGTAAGGTTATTCAATCATCAACATTGTAAGTAGTCACACAACATTATTGATTAATTAATACAAGTTATTAATTCAATCAAATTAAAACGTTAACTAATTAAGCGTATAAATTTACTCGGCGATCTATTGCCGGCTGTCCATCACTTTAGCGTGTGTACGTGATATTATTAGACTGTAAGCAATTAATGTGTACAACATTCTATTTACGTTTGTAACACACAGCTTGCCTTGACATTGACGGCGCGCCTGTATATGACGGCCTAAGCCGCCACTCACGACTGTGTGCTATATGTGTCTGATCTATTGGCTTTTTGTTTATATACTGTGTATACATTGTGTATAAGAGATTTTTCGTTGTCGTTATCGAACGCTTTCGTCAGATCCATTATTGATATTTAATGGATGTCGCTCCCAAAATAGCTGCGAAACTGGATACTTTCTTCCACTGAAAGTTTACAGTCATCCAGCATATACCCTTCGGTGATTATATTAATCAAATGTAGTCCGAAACCTATTCAACTATTCTATTTATGCTATGTCATTCAGTCTTTATATCGCTAACTTAGCAGTCATATCCTTATTGTTTGGTACCTTCTGAACTTTTAAATTCATATTCGACCGAAAGTGACTTCATTACTAGTAATCATATAAATAATTTAAGATCATATAAAATTTCGTTCAATATCTACTATGCATACTACTGTATTACTTGTATTACTAAAACCTTTAAATGCCATGAACATTGGCAAATAGACAACACGTTTTTTGTCTGATAATACTAATACAATTTGATAATACAATGTGTGAGATAATCGTTAAATACGTAATAGTATTAGGCCAAATTATTTATGGGGCAGCTGGAAACAAGGGCATGTTTACAGTATCGCTGTTGGCAGCGACCGGATTAGTGACGAGCGTTCGCGCCTGTGATCGGCACAAGCTACTCGGCGAGACATAATGTGGCTCTCTCCGCGTACGTTTACCAACACCAATGGAGTCATCTGATAGTCAAGTAGTAATAGTACAAGTTTAATTAGCTAGCACTTTTTCGCACCTATCATCATAATTGTAAACATCCTCAATTCTTTTATTGTCTTCTGTCGGAGATGAGTCTTTTCTCAGAAAGAGAATAAATAGCTGTAAAAGTTTACATATATCAAACGAAGAAAAGAACAATACGGAAACATCACAGGAACTTTTAAGATGTATAGGTTACTCCAGGATGTTTTGCCTTAAAAATGCACAATGCAATGCAATCTTTAACTTTTTAAGAACAAATTTGTAAGAGGTTTAAATCTAAACCGCCAATCTATAAATGCAAACAATAATTTTATTCAGTTCTAATGTTAATTATAGAACTTTCAAAACACTACAACACTTATTTTCTTCATAATTAGGCCATTGGTCACTTGGCTTTGGTGTTTTGGGTTTAATAAATGAAAATTTTGCAGTTGTAGACTATTAAGAAACACATTTGGCAAAATTTCCTGTATGAGGGTTTTAAGTGCACATACACATGTGAACAGCGCAAACTGGGACGGCTGACGCTAAACTCTTGGCTGTTGCTAAGGCGTCAGCGTTTACTAGAATACGTTTTACATGAGTTGCCTTTCATTTGTCAGAATCGTTGCCAGACCTTTGAGATTGTACATTAAATTATTTATGAAGATTTGCTAACAACTTTTATTTATCGTCATAAATATGTATATTTGTAGATTATATCATATGCTACAGTAAGAAAAATGACAGACACATGTACATGTAAAGCTACTTAAAATAGTCTAGTTTCGAAATACATTTAGAATGGTACTATTATATTTTTTTTATTATATTACTTAAATATAACATATATTGTACATACATAACAATTTCAACTCATTATTTATCCTGTAGATGGCCATTATTAAGCCACCATGTCTCCATTCCGTACAAAATGTCTGAAGATTATACAACCGAATTCCGATAGAACCGAAATTCTAGTGCGATTTAGTGCGTTTCTTCGCGGATGTTTCTGCTGAGACCCTGGGAAGTCTTTCCGGCGGCCGCTGGTATGACGTTGGAACACCGCGCGTGCCGCGTTGGCCGCGCGCCAGCCGCCGGAGACGGCCTGTCAGTGTCGTTGCTGCCCCACTGCACCATAAATTCTATAACATTTTACACTGTGTACTATTGTTACTATTATAACACGCTATTATATGTACATTATATCACGCACGTTACTATTATATCACGCCTGGTCCCTTACAGGGTAGGTGAAGAGAACCAAGTGCCAAATATCTCTGTCCTTATAGACATTAGTATTTTAAATTATAATTTTTAATCATAGTATCAAGGACATTCATAGTACTCATATTTTGGTATATTATTGCATACTATAGAGAAAACAGTACAATAGCTATAGTCTATTTTTTTACTGGAACAACTACAAACAGTTACTGCAGTAGAACTAAGAAAAGAGTGCTCTCGATACTCTTATATACTAGCAATATCAATATTTAACTGGTAACTACGACGAATTCTTCATCCTGGTAATAAATTTATTGTCTTTTTCAATTATTTTTTAAGAGATTACAGTTTAACTACTCACTATAGTGCCGCCAATATCCAAACTCAACTGATACCGAAATCCTTCCTAACATTAGTCATATATTGCCACCACTGATGAAATTTAGTACTCACGGATTTTAGTACGTCTTGTGCGTTGTAATACCCTCCACAGCGTGTCTGATATTAGATCAAGGACTAAGCAAGCATCTATGAACCTGTATACGAACATATAATATATGTGCATCATTAAACTCAATAATAATTTCATGAAATATTATAGTCATGACATATCACAAGGAAAACAATACTAGAGAACTGCCAAAACATTCATCTGGTTCATTTGTCTTTTAAGATTTATAGTGCGTCTTGTGAAGGAACGGAGTTTGTTCTAAGATTCGCAAAACAGCAAAAAGTACGCACTCGAAATGTTATATAGCGTATGGCACAGTTTCAAAAATTTTTTGAACTGCGAAATATAATTGAACGACAAGCATGCATTTTGATTGACGAGTGCCATTTCGCATGTGGCACGCATCAATCAAACTGGTCTGGACCCAAATGTGCATTATCTGTGGTAAAAATCCTTTATAGGAAGTGGGAAGATTAAAAGCATTGCCAAAGTATTTAAGTATTCTGACATGGCTCGAGTGCGGACGGAACATAGATCGAGCGATTGGCCCTGGCGCTATACACGTGCCACTCGTTAAAAACTATAGCACTAAAGACCAAGATTCACCGATCTTGAACAAATAGGCCAGAGACAATCCAATTGTTGAGCCAAAAGTATCCAAAACCGACGCGTGTGTTTATAAAGAATGATAAATGGAGAAGAAGCATGTCAGGTGCGCAAGGACAAAGAAATTTCGCACTCGATATTCTCTGCCAACTCTGTAAGAAAACTAGCATTTCGATATAACAATATTTTATAAAAAACACAGCAAATCCACGTACAAAATATATTAACGATAATTATACAAGAATGTCGTTATTGATGTATAAAGCAATGGACAGTAATTTAGACAGTCGTGAGTCCGAAAGATTACTAGCCGACCTTCGAAGGTCCGCTCTAGTTGTTGGTGGAACAATACATCTCAAGGAAGCGGGCGGCGGCGGGCCGCAGTCGCCGGTCATCGCGCCAAAACATGCGGCGCGCGCGAGGCCGTCTGCTTTACGCGCGCTTAAGGAAACGTTGTCTTAATAACAAATTGTCATACGCATATACATGGGACATTATGAGTTAGTTATTTATAAAATAAACAGGTATGCACACTAAAAACTAACTATTGGGTGTATAGACAGAGCTTTATAATTGTTAATGATTCGAAAGTGGTAGCTCTTTCGTTGTATTAAAAACATAAGTTTTATAGATAGTACTTTACAAGGTAAACCCGTAAGAATAGTCATTACTCAGAAAAAAACATGTATTTTTTTATTTTATTGCTTCTCTTACTTGTACGATAAACATATACTCGGATGTATTTTAATTTAATGTCAAATAAATAAATCTTAACACTTGTTTTGTATTATTTTGACTTTTTTATTTATTGAACACCTGACCATGCATCTATTTTAAATTTCGTGTTAATAAAACTCGACAATTTAAACGTTGCGGTAGCGAATAAACCTTATTGAGTTATTTTATTATACATTCATACTTGATCTGTTGTTTTTTGCTTTCAGATAAGCACATACGTCAGAGTACGTTGGATAAATTATGGAACAAACAAACGGGTGCCTTGCAAATGCTTCTCTCTATATTGGAGGTAAAATAATGAGAAATATTAAAGAAATATACATTATCTATATAGATACGTAGACTTTAACCACCACATCGTGTGAAACTCGATTTAAACAGAGGTAACATCTCTACTCAATCATCTATTGTTATGGGTACCGATACGATTAGTATCTAACAGATGGCAGCACTATCGCCTACTTGGCGTCTTTACTACCTAGATGGAAGCAACATAGTCTTTGACGAAATGTTGCCGCGAAAATGTATGCACGTTAAATTAACGGAAATTTTGATTGTAGTGAATGAGCATTTTTAATTCAAATGCGCAACAGTAAGAAGCCTGCTTATTTGTTACATTTCAACTTCCCCATTGGACGTTTTAAAAACATACGCCCATTTTAGATTTAGTACAATGATTTTCCAACACCCCATTACACCTCGTTATCAAAAGTATTTTATACGCATACAGTGTGAAAACTACAATTTTATTAATCGAAACATAAATTTTATTAAGCGGAACAGCAGACAGTCGTAATACTGTAGACAGCTATAGTTTTTATTAAGTACACTAATGGAATTTTATTGCATTAATGTTAACAGACCTCGAGAGATACAGCGACATCTACGTACATAACATCGATACTAAGAGAAACGCTATGTCTCAAACAGGGCAAAGGAAAAAAATGCTCGGGTAAGTATTTATCATATATTTATAATTATAGTAACATAGTTATTTACAAGTATAATTACAATTATTCATACGAGACCCTTTCATCTGCTTTAATAGGTTTATTACCTAATACATCCTAGATAAATTAAAAAGAATATTATTTCTCACGTTATCCCTAAGTAGCACCAGTTGAGACCACGGCAGGAGTGAAGAAGAAGGAGATAAAAAAGATGGGGAAGGAAAATATAGCGCCCCAGGCAAAGAAGGGTACGTTAGAGAGTGGCGCTTTTTTGAACGGTAACTGTTACCGACTACCTAACACATTGCAAAACGAGAATTTTTGCACATAGAATACTAATATTTCGAAAAGCGAAACACACAATAATGCTGTAATGTTTGCCGCATCACTAATAGCACGCTGAAATTTTAATAAACTGGTATTGATGAAAAGTAATATATAATTTAAATTATTAAAGAAAATTTTAAAATGAGACTGTTGAAAAGTAATTTTAATAGTATGTATATTGATATAAAGTAATTGCTAAATGACATTATTCAAAGAAAATTCAGTATGATGCTTAAACTCTAAAACGCTTTAAATATGAGCAATGAGAAATCCAGAGCTCTTGTTCTCATTCAAAACATCGTGAATATTATATGAAGGAACATCATCTGGATCTCAGAACTTAACAGAAGTGCAATGTGGGCCCAGTTTATTATACGTATTTTTTCCATAATATCTGTAAATTGATTGTTCCATTGCTGCAATGATCAGCGACTTCAATGACAATTATTAGGATCAATGTCTGAGTCGTAGTCTGACATGACTCAATTAATAATATAATCTGAGCGATTTAACTTAATACAAATACCTGTACCTACACTGAATGTACATAAGGGTAAGCGCTGTGAAGCGGTGCCAAATTTTATGAACACAAAAACGTATTTAAATGTTTGAAGCTGTCCCCCCCTTCCATAAACAAAAAAGGTGTTCGTATAATGTATGTCTATCTTGTTGCCATAGAACAGGCTGTATCTAGTTAAAGTTAGGAGTCCTCGAATACATTAGACAACTAGACGGGCTATCCCAAAAATAAAAATGCGAGTTAAGCCAGTACATAATTTAAGCAATTGTATTGTTGCGAACATTTCAAGGATGATATTTATTAATCATGTTATGTGGCATCTGCAGTCTTTAATCTTGCGAGAAACGATTAAACATGCCCACAGATAAGCATATTGTTTATTATTATCTACGCATTGAAATTGTTACTTAAGTAATAGCTGCTTTATCAAATGCTCTACATTTCTGGTGGTGTGTCGCGCCCACTGACATTTAATAGAGAATTCGTCGCAATCTTTTTGACATTGGACTACTTGAAACGTTGTATTATGTCTACTGTACACTAGCGTACGTAGGTCACCCGAGTACTAGAATGAATGTAAAAATAATATCTTGAAACTTGTTTATTACACTAATCCCCATACATAGTGTGACATAAAACATATAATATATGGTGAAACGTCGGAGTGTACTACGCTCTTCTACCAATCCCTTCAAGAGAATAACTAAATAAAAAAAAGATTAAACATATTATGGGAAACTTTGTCAAAGTACAAACTCCAAAAATATAGCTGATTCATCAACTTTCAGTGTATCGAGGAAGTATAGATATGAGTGCTGCTCAAATATAATTTTCATAGACAATAATGTGTCTATTACCAAGATAAAAAAAACTGCATTGAGTAAATGCGTATTCATCTTAATCATTTACATTCTACAATTACTGAGATACGTTGCAATCTCATAGAATTTACAACATAAAATATTAATTACTTCCATCCTTAGTAAATATAAATAGTTCACGACCATAATAATGCAAAGGTAGTTATATGTACCTCACCCATAAATATTTGTCCCGGGTGTAAACCGAACCGACAATCTCCAGCTCAACAAAGTCTCTACATACTAAATAGAAAAGCAAAATTGTGAAATGTAATCATATATATTGCGGCATTAATAGCATCGCGCTTGTTTATATTTAGAGCGGAAACCTACTTCCAATGTCAATCCTATTAACCAAAACCTCCGAGCCCAACCTAATTTGGCTTCATAAGCTGCACACATGCGAACCAAAAATAGAGAAACGGTCATATCGTGAGATTTGGATTAATTTTATTTCGTAAATAAAAAACAACAGTCGGAAATTCTAACAAAGGATACCAAAAATACGTACTCCTCAACTCACTTGGATATGCATTCAATGTTTGTGCAGAAAAATCCTAATCAGATTATCTGCTACTTAATTATAAACGCTGTTAATTAATGTCAGTGTCAGGTGTTGAAAAACACTGACAATCGATCTCACTAATTGTATGAGGTCGATAGCTACGGAATGCCATTGGTATCTTTTATTTGCCGTGACATAAAAAAATAAAATAATGTTATCCAAAAAATAAACACATTTTTTGGCATAGGCCACCCTTGTCACTTAGGGGTGTAAAATATAGTTCACGACCTATTCTCAGACCTACTAAATATACACAAGAAATTTCACAAAAATCGGTCAAGCTGTTTCGGAGGAGTTTGGTAAGAAACACTCTGACACGAGAACTTTATATACATACATAGGTATTAGATAGAAGTAAGCCATTAATAAGCGGAAGCCCAGAAGGAAATGTTTACCACTCAGTCGATCTATACGAATCAATAAATTTAATTAAGCATCATTAATCCTTTAATCGGGAATTCCGTCTTTTTAAATATACTTGGCAAACTAGTCAACTATTAAAATACGTATCCCTCATTTGCGACTATATTGTAAAATCTCACAAACACTGTCTTTCAGAAAACAGTTCAGAAAGTTTGAAATCATGAGTATTCTTGTAGGTATATACCATAGAATAGTCTCGAGTCATATAATACTATAATAGTCATAGAATAATTGTGATTTCAAACGTTCTAAATTATTTTCTGAGAGTGTTTTTGAGATATTACACTCTAGTCGCAATGAGCGATATGTATAAAGCACGGTCAACATAATATTTGTAAGACAAGATAGTGTAAACTTGCAACATTTCCCGGTGAAATCAGCATGAGCACGCGCGAACGTCAATGCACATGGAGGCATGAAATTATGGAACTATTTGCTGTTTTATGCTTTACTAGTAACTACTTTTACCAAATTTAAACATTCTATTTATAAAAAAATTGAGTGTCATTTCCCGCTGTTTTTCTATGGCTACGAATTGAGGTGTCTTTCACGTTTGCGAAACTTGTTTACCCTAACGCATCAAAATTGGGTTTTACTTCTTAGATATCTTTAAAAAGACTACGAGCTCAAGTTTAATAAGCGGTTTTCAATTTGTATAGACGAAATTTTCTTAACCCTGTGACAAGAAGGGCCAGTGCAAAGCAATCCATAATACTTCGGGTGTTTAGATTATTCGCGAAAATTCTAGAAAAGGAAATATTCGTTTTACTATAGTACCTTCCCGTTATACTTTACTCGCTTCGGCCTTCTCTAACCACTGTATTGCTGATGTTTCTTTTACTTCTCCTCAATTTACATACACCGTGTCAAATGTGTACATATATGTATATACATATGTATATATTAATATTATCAATACTGCTGCTATGTACGTAACACAATGGATACAATTAGCTAATCCGTATGCTTATATAAATCCACGTATCTGATTATTTTCATTCAACTTAAACGTCGTCGAATGGTCAATGCGAAAAGACTACCTTTTTAATATTTCTCATCTCTTCAAATTTAAATTGTCTTTGTTTCACTGTCTTTGGTGTGCAAAAGCAAATAATTGTATTTTATTGTATTGCATATACACAGCAGCAAATAATTCAATTAATATGTACGTGTACATACGTATATAAATGTGTGTGTGTTTTAGCAAACAACGTGGCAAGGCAGCAGTGCTCGCAACACTTCATCTCGATAAACGGCACGCAGGTGGTACTGCGTACTCTGATCGCGACGCACAGCAAGCGCGACGGCAACGTCGGCACCGAGCTCATGCTGCAAGACCTGGTGTGGATTCTAGCCGCCCTCGCGCCCAAAGGTCCTTTATATGTTATGTATTTACATACAATTCCTGGAGAGGCCTCACAAGTATAACAACTTCGGTGGTCGCGAA
>DWMG01002429.1:0-13267 GCA_018244855.1 Elbella merops
GTGTCTGTCTGTTTGTTTCGGCTAACCTTCGAAACACGCGAAACAATTTCAACGAGACTTTCACTGGCATATAGCTGATGTTTTATATAGTTTTTATTTTTTTATGAAAATACAGAAAAATTAAAACCCATAAATTAAATAAACCCAAACGAAGTCGTGGTCACAACTATTTTTGAACCAAGCTACCAAAAAATAAGCACGTTTTTCTTACGTCCTTTGATTGTTTACATATGATTTGTTGCACTTACATTAGTCACTTACCTATTCAGCGATTTTTAAAATGTCGTCTACGTTGTGCCTCTGGAAATCTTTTGTCATGTTCAGTACATTGCGTCCAAATATTTATGTTAGTTTGGAAAAAACTTGAGCAATTCGGGGTTGGGATAACGTCGAATGCCCGTGAAGATTGATTCGGCTGTCAGAAGGGGAAAATTAAGGTTTCGGAGCAATATTTTAAATTTATTTGCGTTTGCGATGCAAATTATGAAATAGAGCTGGGGGAAGCGTTTTTTTTCTTATTTCCCTTCCTTTAATCGAATAGGGGAGACTATTGTTAATGCTCCAACGGAAACTGTTTACTCATTTTTTTGTTGCCCTCTGAATTATTATGCAATTATTGATACTGTATTTTATGCTTGAAAGTTTCTTGAAATTCCTTTGAATCAGCAACGGCGAGATATATAAAGACGAAGGTCGATGAAAGTGTTATGTTACAAATTTGTAATTTTACAAATATAAAAGCTCCAAAAGCTGTACTTTTATTTTGCAAATATTCAAATATACGTATATGATTTTAAGTTACAAATGGAAAAACAAAATTAAAAAAAATAACATAAGTTGCTCTTTCATAACTTAATTCTAGAAATAATAAAGAATAAACAAAGGCAGTAACCGAAATTGAAATACATGTTTTAGTTATTAGTATTATTACTAAGTTAGTACAAAGTTACCACAAAAAAAATTAATTACAAAAATTTTCGATCAATTAAAATGATACACATAATAATGGAACCTAGATACTCGTATTAACTTTCCGCACTACTGAAATTTAACTTCCTTACAATTGCACGTAAGGTGTTAGGTACACAGTTAGCGTTTTCAACCACAAAAAAATAACAGAATTTCGGTGGCTGCGTAGCCCTTGCATACAACACCTTCATCTATTGTATATCTTCATTGCTAAACAAACAACGTATTTCAAAAAGCATAGGAAGAGACGGTTTGCGAAGGAACATGACAGGTTCATTTACGTAATAAATAAAAAACTAAAAAAAGTACAGAACACTTTCATCTACTTTTCATGGAAATTAAGTCTCATGTGTATGGATATAGCTTTTTGTTTACACATTTGCAATGGATTATCACAAATTCACAAAACGATCAAATCAGAATTCTGACGAGACAACCTCTGTGGGGTCAGCTAGTGTGCAATAATAATATGATAAGTAACAAAAACCAATCTAACTCGAACACTCGTAAGGCAGCTAGGGCAGTCCTTGGGGGGCTTACAGTATTTAGACGCTTTTGTAACTTTGTCGATCTTACTCTCCGGATAATTTAGTCCGTTGGTCGTTTTGGCGATCTAGTTTAGTCTTGTGCAACATGGCCCGATCTCGGAAAAACATTAAGTTTAGGTTGATTTATGTTTTTATATAAACACTGAATGTATAATTAGACTGTTATTCTGTGATGAATGTAAAATTTATGTTCTTAATTACCGTGCTAGGATTTTATTTGTACTTTTGTACACCTAATTAAATTTAATTTCTTTAAATGATTACAGCTAAATGAAACCAAATACAATGAAGTTTTAAAAACTATTAAGATAGTCAAAGCTTGCAATATTCATTTTTGTGAAATAGCTAATACAGCGATAACCACAGAAATTTAAAAAATACACGAGATTCTAGGGGTGACCAAGATTATTAGTCACCACCAAGAAGGATCGTTTAGAGGGATTTTTCATTTTATATCCCACTATAAATATAACAAAGGATATGCTCACATCGCCATTCAGCCTTGGATCGCCGACCCGACTTCTAAGGTGACCTTTAACCTGACCCAACGTCACTCGACAACTATGACCAAATTACATGTACATTCTTTCAAAATACAAAGGTGATCATAAAAGAACATTGCAAAAGCAAAACTCGACAACTACCAACAAATTAACTGTATGTTCTTTCGGAATGCACTGGTGATCTTAAAAAAAACATTGCAAAAGCAAACGAGATCACATTCCTTATTATACCACAATATTCCATGATCACTTTAAAAACATTATGAATTAACAAAGAACAATACATCCACAGATTAGATTAGCTAAGTAGAAGCGAATAAGTTTATTGCAATATAAGGTTATAGTTCAGATATAACGTTTTAGCCACGAAGATTTACAGCGGGAAAACATTACACAAATTGGGTTAAAGTAATAAAATCAGACCGAAAGAACCATGGAGCCAAAGTCACGGCTCCTTATTTGTCTAAACATCAAAGGGTAGGATGAATAACTGTATTCTAGCAAAAACTAAAATAAAATGTAATAAAATGTTAAAGATGCAGGTACAGGTTATCGTTACGCTTCGTTAATGAAGAATGTGTTTTAAAGTTGTCATACCGCTTATAGTATGTAACGAAATATAGAAAAAGTATCTGTACCTTTGTTTATTGTTAATTTTACTCTTCAACAACTTATTACCTCTTCTTTCGTTTCTCTATTCTTTTTTTGTTGACTTTATGCCAGGAATCTTCGATTAAAAGTATAAATTATGAGATCGGTACTAAATTATTTTTTTATGCTAGAACTTTTGTCTTTTGTTACTATTATTATCAATTATTATTATTTTATAACAATTTTTTTTATTAAAGTAAACTTCTATGTTTCATCTTATATTTATATGTATTGAGGGACACTTACTGTATAGTATGATTTAGCGTGTTAATTAGTGAAAATGGATTGTATAATATTACTAACAATAAACAAAGAAACAAGCAACCCAATTTGTATATGCAACATTATCTTGACATTGTCGAATAGGAATTTTTAAATCATACCCATTATACTCGTGGATCAGCCCTTAACACAAATTACAATATAATTTCGCTCAACTGCAAAGTTCGTGACGAGCGAGCTGCCGATATGGGTTGTAATTGCGTGGTTCACGACGCTTCGTGAAAGTCTGACAATGGGAAAACTCTGTGATCCTGTTCGATGTATTCCATCTATACTGGCTTCAATGGTCTTATATTCGTTATACGCATCGATTATGCCAGACCGTTGATCATTACTAACTGTATAGTCGGCTAAGCGTATTTAACTTTACGTTCTACTTGTTTATAAGGGCCAGTATTGTATATTTTTTACAGAAATAAATAATCAATAATGACCCTGGTATTAGATACCGCCGTCAAAACGCTACTCTTTCAGGAAGCGATGCCATCCCATCAATCTCTTGAGAATTAAAAAAATGAGCTTCTTTGGTAAAAACTACATTCGCCACAGAAAATTAGGGTTGTTAAAAATAGTTTTTAGGCTAAACAACGAAATGTTGGCGATGAAAAACGGCATCTAACTTTTAACGGTCAAATTTTCGCACCGATCGGCAATCAATCATGGCTTCCATCAACTGTCAAAAAAAACGTAACATCACGCCTGTAATTCCCGAAGAGGTAGACAGAAGAGTATAATAAACTGCAACGTTTCACCAGTTAAAGTTACTTTTTCCGTTATGAAAAGCCAAATATACAGTGTTATTTATGTACACAGTCGTGTGGAAATTGCAAACATCACATTAACATACAAATAACATTTCTTAATCGAAATATTTCTATCTTGGATACTTTTACAATATTCAATGCAACGTTGAGTCTATCCACCGTTTCCCAAGTACAAATTACAACAAATTTCCCTGGCATCAAGATCGTGTCCCATTCTGGGATGAACGTTACTCTCGAGTCGTGAGACATCGTTCCGTTACCAGCAATTTAAATCGTCCGCTCTCTATTATTACGGATGTTGCGATTTCTGGAAGTGACATCATGTCGTATTAATGACGAGGAGTGTAAAGTTCAGTATTGGGTGCATCAAATGTAATTGCGATATGTGGAATAGGCATGTCAATTTAGTATTTAACACGCAATGGTTTGATATGAACAATGTCTAAAAATGACAAATAACGAAAATCACAAAAACTTAAACAATACTATACGTCCTCAGATGTACCTATGTACAAATGCGTAACGAGAGAATCTAAAGGGTGCAAAACATTTAATGATGTTAATCGTCAACGAGCCGATAAATTACTGGTTCCAGTTGGCATTAACTTAAGCGCGACGTTTTGCTTTGTTGGGCACGCGCGTCGATTGAGCGACTATCAGTTACACTTATAATTGTACAAAAAACTAAGTTGAACTTGGTTAACTATTTAATACCTCAAGATTATCACTTTTACAATCACAATACCTTAATATTCGAGGTTCAATCTATTCAACACCTAAATAATTTTAATATCGCGGTTTTCGGAGTTTATATTCTTGGGGTGTATCCCTTATATGTATATGTGATATGCATAAAAATGTATCACTAAAAATGTTATTACCTACGTGATAATTACTATTACAAAATATTTTCTATATCGACTGTTTGATTTTTCAATGTCGCTTTGTTTCTCCACTAGCTTGATTACAGCCTTTTAACGATTGTTTCTTCTGAAAAAAGTCCTTCGTTAATTGAAACTTTTATAGCATAAGAAACATTGTACACGCACCTCATCGACTTGCTTTTTTACAAAATCCGCAGAATGCTCCTTTATAACTTCAACCCTCAACCACTCAGCCCTTTGATAAAAGATCTCGCGTTGTAAATAGCCGAATTTTCATACAAACGGCGCACAATTAGCCTACCCCATACCTACTCCGCACCCGAAGCGGTATAGACAAATTATGTGTATATTCCCGCTTCCCTTTTACCACACTTGAAACCCATAACAAATGGCCTTACGTACCCAACTGCTTTGGAAATTTTACTGAAGTTTTCAGTTAGTACAATAAAGAATTTATATGAGGTGAGTAAGCCATTTGCCAGTCCTTCTCCCTCATCTTTCCATGAAAGCGATTCGATAAAATTTCTAACAGCACCAAAGTAATTTCTAAACACAATATTGAATGATAAATGGTTCGTGTCAATTTCTTAATCTTGTTCTTCGTGATGAACAGACGTTATTCCTATTGATGTTATATACTCGTATGTCTAAAAGGATGGACGTATATTTGTAATTTCTGTGGAATTCAGAAAGACTTACTCACGACAGTATCATCATATGGAATTGAAGATAATATAATTACTCAGCTATACCTTAGTATGAAAAAAGTGATGAACGTAGAAGAAGCGAGTCAGCTCTCTACGGACAGAGAATATTAACACTACCGTGTTCTCTACCTATCCCGTGAGAACCCCGTCTAATAAAGCGTAAAATGCATTAACAATATTTAGTATAAAGAGAATAATACAAAATTTCAAAGTGAGGTAGGTCGTTGATGTGTATGATTTTAATGAATCACTGAAAATCAGATGACCCGAAACTGCCCAATAAGCAACAAAAAGAATGTTTGATAAAATTTACTACTGGACAAGAGTTACATTTCACGACAGAGCTCATTAACGACGCGAGTGCTATGGCTAGTGAGAAATTAATTCCAGATGTTGTTTGTTACTTATACAGTTTATATTTTTATGTATGTACTATCTGGCACTAAATAATTTTCCTTTAACAGAACATTTTTAAGTATAAGTACTATTCTCTGTTATTACATTGTGTGTATTTGCTACAGATGTTCCAAGTGATGTATTGTGATGGATGGCGCGTTGCAAATGAAATTGATGGTAGAAATATTAATTAATCTTAGTTATGTGCAAAATGTTTAATTTTCTCTACATCGTGGAGTCTGCGCAGCGTTCAGTTCACTCGTTCACAGTTCGTCAGTAACACTCTAGACTCAGAGTCCCGTTCAGCGATTTTTTCATTATCGTTTTGTATTCGCTTGTTTTTCTTTCTTCATTCATTAAATGAAATACGAATTTGTTTAACGCTTTTGGTTCATTATCACAGTATATATCTTAATAATTAACAGTGCTTGTGTCAAAATAACGTTTACGATTGAATTTTGAGATTTTTAGTGTCCTTTCTAAGATGTTGTGAACCTATTCGTTCATACCTTTAGAAAATCGTACGCGTTAAATTTAAAAGAAATAAATGGCAATAGCACATGTGCCCGCTAGTCGCAGCTGTATTCATTGCCCAATAAGGAAAAATAAAAAAAAATCAGCAGAAACACGAATAAGATTGATATTATTCCAATGATCACAAAACAAAAAAGTGATTAAACATGATGACCCACATCTAAAATTTAGTTAATTATCCTAAAGAAAGGATTAAAAGATTAGCTCGCTGAAGTGGCAATGGGCTGGGCATATCTGCCGGAGAACCGACAATCGATGGAATAGGCGAGTTCTGGAGTGAAGACCGCGGTTTGGCAAACGCCTTCCGGCCCGGTGGGATGACGATCTGCGAAAGGCTCCATGTAGATGCTGGATGCGACAAGCCGAGGACAAGGCGCGATGGGGGTCATTGGGGGAGGCCTATATCCAACAGTGGACTGAAATAGGCTGATGATGATGATGATCCTAAAGAAGCATTAAAAGTTTTCTTTAAAAATATTCCAAACTAAGAAAATTTATAAGCCGTTACGAAACTTTATCCAAATTCGAACATTGAAAATGTTGTCGAACATTTCTCCAATGTAAAAATTGGGTATATGTAATGTGTACCGTTATACATCTTAGCACTTACTGTTGATATATTAAGCAGTTACGTCATTAACTTAACAAATGACGCAAGCTTCGCCGGCAAGCTTTTTGACCGACGTTCTACGTTTATTTCTTATATTATAGATACTCGTAGGACTATAAATACCAATGGGACTGGACTACACTACAAAACCGAATAAATTTCACAAATGTCAAACTGTTTGATAAACAATCACAGAAACTATTAAAAATGTCTAATGCCTTACCTCAAGTAAGTCTAAACCCGTATTCCATGTTTGTGCGTTGAAGTACTGTTGTTGTTTGAAAATATTACGTACATAGAGTAGAATCTTAGAAATAACTTGATTTTCATCCTTATAAGGTTAACATCCCAATTGCCAGAACGAAATGGTTTGGTTCCACGTTTCTTACCCAGACGACCAAGGCGTGGAACACCCAGCCGGCGCCTGTATTCCCGGACACACATAATCTAGGACTGAACAAAACGCGGGTGAATAGGCTCTTCCTAGACGACCTTCCCTTCCTGCTCCAGCTTAGGATGCGTCTGCGCTTACCATCAGGCATGATCGCGGCCAAAATCAAGCCTATAATATAATTTAAAAAAACAAATGGGATTAATCCGGGCATGTGTGATGTAACAAGATATAATTTTTTATCTCCTACATTCCGGAATGGAACAGCATGGTGCAGTATACTACACTTCTTTCGAATGAGTAGCATAAACATGTAGCGATGCAATCACTGTACCTACATATTTACTAGTACGACTTAAGCTCAAGGATTCAAGACTTAGCTGAGAATTTGCATCTTGCTGCAGTTCAACAAATTGTGCAAACACCGCCGCCATGTTTGTGCGCCTTGCTCTGTACACGTAATTAGATAATTGCCGCACACGGGCGCCATTTGCGCTCCAGCTACGCCTCTGTTGTGTACGCCCGTGTTAACAAATATAAGAGGATGCAGAGATACCAGTGAGTCAATTAAAACAACACATGAGGAAATTATTTAGCGTTTTTTTTTCAAATGTCATAAAATGCCGATAGAATTTACATAATACCTGCGAAAAATATGTAAAAAAAATCAAGGCCAAAGTAGTGTATGGTGCTCGTGTGTTGTACACCCTTAAATAATTTGGTATGTTACCAAACTAACTTAGCAATGTATAATATATTTGACAAGGAGTAGAAAGTACATATCAAGTAAACCTAAGCAAATCTGGTGCATTAAATGCATCAGACTAAGCAGTAAACTTCAACATCACTGTTGAATTCTCTAGCCCACAAAATTCGACACAAAAATATTACTTTAGCAGTAAAGAAGGAAAAAGCGATACTCCTTATTAACAGGAAATGAGGCAAATGTGTAAACTTTGCCCCACATTTTTTTTCTCTATAAATCATAATTAAACGAGCCCTAAAAAGTGAGTTAGGGTTTAATTGTACTATTGTAGGTGTGTGAGATTAGATTTAATTTATTTTTACAATTAAGCATGTCATTAATCAAAATAGTTAGGGTCCTGATACAGGAGGGCGCGCTAATTAGGAAAAAATTGTTAATTTATTTATTTTATTTCATGTTTCAGGTAAGAATTGAAAGGAGAAAAAATATGGCGTAACGCAGTGTCACGTCGTTAATATAATACGTGAGTCAACCTAATGTAGCATAGCAATAATCGTTCAATTAATTAAAGATTTTAAACACGTTTTTCTTTCAATAAAAAAAGTAAAACTAAACATCATCGTTGCCTAATGAAGATAATAACAACTTGTACTTCGACATAATATCCATCCATCGGTTAAATACCAATTGATGAAGTTAATTGGACAATAGGTAATCTTCACATATCGAAACTCGTCTTTTGTACTAATGTATCACGTACAAAGGACTTTTTCAATTAATAAGGCAATAAAGGCTTAGAATTGTCATAATAATAATGTTACGGTATAATTACATCTTTATTCGATACAACGGTGTACTATGGAGATACGTAGTTAACAACACAAAAGAATTTTTAAGGGGGAAACACACGAAAAACGCCGTTTTAACGACCAATTATGATGTGGCTGTATTTTCACGGCCTGATTTCTGTTCTCGTTTCATTGACTTGTGAACCTTATGGGCATGGTAACAAAGGTAGTGGGCACGTTCTGTATTTTCAAGGAATCAACCCCCCGTTTTTAAAGGCGAGGTCCGGAAGCGGCTCGTCGGTTACGTAAAATTTATACGCCGCAGGGTTGAAATCGGGGGTGTAAATTGGTTAATGCAAGGGTTCAGGGGAGTCACTAGACGAGTTATAAACTAGCCCCTACAATATTGGGGTAGCTGTAAGTATAGATAGATTTTGTTGCGTGATCGCCGATTCCGCCATTAAACGGGTTTGAGTCCAGACGATCATAAAACCGAACCTGAGACTCGGAAATCAAGTCATAAAAGTTTAACTAGACGGAAACTGAACAGGGGCTTAGGCTGAAATACATAAATAAAATTCTTATCAAATAATTCTTCATTTATAATATCTACTTCGTGTGTTAAATAAATGGAATATAAATGACGTGTGCAGTTTTTACATTGATAGCATATAATTACTAATGCTTTATTTAAAGTATACGAAAACTCAGAACTGTCTATTCGAATAATATTCCAGAGTTACCATTTTTATCCATTTAATTTTTCGCCCAATTACATTTTAATTTTATTACTGGCGAAAATTAAAAAAAAAATCCATTGACAACATACAAATATAATTATTCTATCACTGATAAGAGCCGGAATCATATTAATCATACATATATCAAAACCAAAAGTTTCGCAAATGCTATTGTAAAATATTAAATTCAACGTCATATGAATTATATTCCGTTGCAACACACACATGGTATTGAACAGAGACTTGCGATAAGACACGATCGATAAAAGGTTGTAGTGTCAACGGAAGTCAATGGCTGAGCGTGGAGCGGAAGCTCTTTGTCTGCTCCCTGGATTTGGGGATAACAGGAGCGCAATTGGGGCCTATTGTGCGAATGTGGACCTTATTGCGCTTATTATATTACTAGATAAG
Source organism: Elbella merops (assembly GCA_018244855.1). Taxonomy (NCBI): domain Eukaryota; kingdom Metazoa; phylum Arthropoda; class Insecta; order Lepidoptera; family Hesperiidae; genus Elbella; species Elbella merops. Next base: position 9,885 of record DWMG01002429.1, read on the forward strand.
ACACGTACTAATTCAGGGAGGCCCTTGTTAGACGCTCTTGTTTCACCGGCATCAGCTACTGTTGGTGAGCTCATTACTTTTTATACCAGACACACTTCGCTCTTAGCTGCGGAAAAACTATCTAGAACACTTAATGTCTTCATCTACAAAACGACAACCGCTTACAATATTTAAAATTGGAATTTGGAAAAATCGTTGTTCAGGTAAAGCGTTTTAATAAAAAACGGAAAATATAAAACGAATTCGAAGTAAAACTGCAGGAATCTTAGTTACCGGAAATGCCGACTAAGCCTCGATCTTTGACATATCGTATTTATCTTCGCGTTCACCTGTGTTTACCCTCCTTCTCCCCCCGGCTCCACCCCGTCAATTCAATACGAAATCCAATTTCTTTTACGCTACAACTTGACTCATTTTGTTTCTTCGATGAATCGAAAGTTCCTATATGAGAATTTCTATTGACTCGTTGACTCGTGCCGATGACAGGGCACGGAACTTTATTGCGAAAGCAATGATTATTGAATGGATTGCTTACATCTTCTTTATATTTCGCAATGAATGGGGGAAAATTCGCGTAATAATCTAAACGTTCCCTTTTACCAATCAATTTCTTCATTGGAAACACGTTTTGCCCAGGCAAAAATATATTTAAATGGTACTTTTTATAATATATGTATAATTAAGTGACGCATAAATATAACGTGATTTTACTTAACAACTTATTATTTAAAAGTGTAAACCATAGTAATAAGTGTAAAGTATAGTTTTTGTTTTATTTAATGCAACCATGATTATCCACATGGGAATGCCTTATGATATCCTACAACATACGTACATTATCATTCTGTGCCCTTTGTTCAACTCCGAAAGTATCCTCAGTATTGACAGGAATTTTGATAATAGAATCAATAAGGCTTTCAGTGCTCATATTGTTAGAAATAGTACGGCAAACACAATATCCCAGATTAGGGTGGATCGGTATGTCCGTGCACGGCAAACATCGCGTTTTGTACATAAATTGAGTTGCGAACCTTCACTCGGATACAGGACAAACAAACCGACGGCGACGCAACGTTCGCCTTATTACTCAGCCGATCGATTTTTTCATGTAGTCTTCCATTGTCGAAAGTTTCTATTTAAATTATTTTCCTGTATCACGCTCTGCTAGAAGTCGTCATAACATTCACTTACAACTGTGGAATTACATATCCAGACTATGACATACATACCCTCGCTGCCACTGCAACCAGAAGTCTTAGTGACAGTGCAAATCGTAGCTGCGTTCACGTACGGAATGATGCACCAAAGCATACATACGTGATTGCAGTACCTAATGAATATGTTTTTAACGTATTTTTCTCAAAAACTTACTGCAGACATTGTCCTCAGATTTCACATCGTATACATTCTTTAAATGATTGCAACATAGTAAAATATCCGCGTAAAATTGTGAAGATCATTATATTTTTACAGAATTGATTATTATTGAAATGTAAACAATTAAGTAAAAAGCTATAACCTATGTGGCAACAACAGAGCCATATATTTTTTTCACTATTCATTGCTGAATAATGGTTTACTTTCTTTCATCTCAGAGGTTAGTCCAAGAAAGTATCGAAAACATACTTAACATCCGGTTCCAAGGACCGACATATATGTCCGAGCTCTTTAACGCAATTTTAACAAAGGCATCGGGTGCAATCGACAGCCTCAGGGGTCAACGGGGGGTCTACAGATCTCGTGGGATTGGAGCGGTGGCTGACAGCACCTCGTGCCCGGGATGGGGTCGCGGCCATCTCTCTAAATACACGCTTTTTTCTGCGAAAACTGTAAGATTTGCGACCCTTATTTTATGTTTCTTAAACTTAATCTAGGCATCTGGTATAACATCGTTTTCAATCCAAGTTTTATTTTTACATTTTGAGTAAATACGTCGCCAGTGAAAATAATTCAACTCATTGTAATGTCGTGAACTTTTGTTTACTTTCATGTTCATGATAAGAAATTCAAAAAATATTTATGAGAATCTCTGTATTATAATTATATTTATGATAAAAAACAGTTTATGATAATCTCATGCGAAAAGCAGGACTATTTATTTTTCAGTAACAATAATAGTTGCAATAAAGTCTTCAAATAAATTTAGAAGTAAATAATTGATGTAAACAATTCTTCGTTGATGTAAAGAAGTCACCGGCCGTATATTATCTTGCAATTCTACTATGAAACAAAAACGGTCTAGTGCCGAAACAAAAATAAAAGAGAAACAGTACCAACTTTGCCACTGAATAGAAATAAAGAAATCGAGAAGCCTAATTTGTTTTTCAAAAGTGAAGATTGTAACCAGAATCTCATATACTGGTAACGATGCGACCTACGACGTACGTACCTTTTATAAAGTTGAGCAAAACTAAACATTTGACTAAAACTATACATATATCCATAACCATCTTTTAATTCACTGGGCAATAGCTTGTTCTTACTATGTGTTTATATTTTAGAGATTAAAATCGTTTAAGCTTACAAGATTTTGTTTGCATTCATATCTTAATTCACATAACTGAAAGTCAATTGTAACTTTTACAAAAGTAAAACCATCAAGTAAGAATCCTATTTCACACACAAAAGCAAACCTGGTAAGGTGCGAAAAGACGGTACTATAAAATGTGGCAATCGCAGAATATAAAACGCAAGGACGAGATAATCCACAGGGGTCGAAATAAAATTAAAGAAAAAACGTTGGGATGAAGAAAAAGTTTTCTGGCAACAATGGGCATAGCCCGCGACAAAACACATTGCTAGGATTAAAGGAGTCGGTGAAACTTTCCCTTGCTCCAAGGGAGATGAAGCAGACAGGAATGTCTAAGAACGTTTCGACTTAGAAAGTAGCGTATAGATATAGGCGTATTTGTAACGTGCTCGTAGATGGCAGAACTTAAATAAAAACTTCGGGAACTTTAGAACAAAAGTTTCGAACATATACTGAAACGTATGACTAATCCTATGTACAGTTTGCTTGTATGAGTCGATTCTGCAAAATAAACCAGATCTTTTTATAAATACAATACACATACATATTTATCCACTGAAGTTACTACAGTAACGCTTATATTAGTTTTGACTGTGGTTCTTATACGCTATAGACATCAGCATAGAACAAAGTATTCAAGTACTAGGTATACATATATATTTTCCTATACAAATAACAAATCGTAAACTAGTTCAAGGTCACCATATGTCTCGCATCAGCGGCGGTTTATGGGGAGTACAAAAATCATTTGGGCGCAGACGAGCTGGTATCGAGGTCATCGCACACGTGAGCGCAACTAGCTCGTCCGTGAAAAAAATCCTCTTTGTGTTGTTAACATTCTATTATTGTATAC
>DWMG01002430.1:0-13266 GCA_018244855.1 Elbella merops
TAGACTGATGTCGTGACGTCACATGACATAACGCTGTAAAACAGACCGCCATTTAAAGACAAAGCAGCACAAACAGACTATTAATAGTAACAGGACCGCTGATAAATTGTATATACATATAAATGTATACTTATATATGTATATACTTTTTTCTTCCACCTTCAACATATACGCACAATTGGAAAGGTAGATGCGCGTTTAACATTAATTAGCAAAACAACCGAAAGCTAAACACGACCCAACTACATAATGATTTGCCGTAGTAACATACGTGTCCAGAATTTTACGATTCCCAACTCCCAACTTACACGTACATATGTACTCACTCGTAATTAATTAGTCCATGCCAGTTTCTCGTTGCTATGATATATAATGTAAGCTAACAATCGAAATGTTTCCGTATATCACAAGATACACATGTTATTAGACATTAATATTTATGTGTAATTATGGTTTAATATGTTTTTATGTCTGTTACTTGCGATTCTTTATTTAAGCGAAAGAAATACATAAAACCAGCTTTTTACAAGCTATATTTTAAGATCTGCATGGTATTATTTTGTGTTTTTGATGATTAAATATTATTACTTTCAACGTATATACAAATGTACAGGTATTTTTAACGTCTAAGACCTAATCAGAAAGTGTGATTTTGGGTTTTTTGCATTACCTATATGTACAAATACGCTGTAGCTTCGTCACATAGGTGTCAAGATATCCTATCAAGATATCCTATCAAGATATAATATTTAGATACGTGTTAAAATCGCTCGTCGTCTCTACCAAAGAACAACCACATTAGTTTCATAATGTATCTAACAAATAACTTATTTGCTGATAAAAAAAAAATCGTTATTACCATTTCTAAATTGTGACTTTTCATACAAAAAGTAACTAGCAGTATAATCCACATCGGGAGTTTAGTAAAATATGCAACATTACCTCATTATTCAGCGGATCGCCTCATTATTTCTGGGTCAGTTAATCCGGGCTTACATTCCGCTTTTTAATTGTACCTTCTCCTCTGTCTGACCCTCGTCGAGGTCGCTTGTTTTTCAGAATTTGCCGTCTCGTTAACCTCGCTACTTATGAATTTATGTAATCGATAAGCGACTTACGACTATTAAAAATTGTGGTACCTCCTAATCCTTGACATTTCAATTTATTTAAGTATGTAGTGTTTAAATATAGCGACATAATTTTGGTACTCGTATCTCCTTTTGTAAATATGAACGGTTTGCCCATATGTAAAATTATATAATCTAGCGTAATGTAAATTTCGAAATTATAATAAAATTCTCAAATATGTCTCGTGCGTACCAAATATTACTAAAAATGCAAAGCAAACAATACCGAGATCATATTCAGTTAAAAATAACGAAGATTCATATTTAGAATTCTTAATAACAACATTGAATAATTGCATTTTGTGTACTTTCCATCTATTCAAATTTGTGTTGTCTCTGTTTCTCTACCTTTCTGGTGTAAAATAAAGAATAATTGTATTAAAAATACAGATACTCATTAAATAACAAAGAAGTCATACCCAATGGCCTTTTTAATGAAACAAAACGATTAATTATTCAGAATCTTCGAATCTCAAAAAGCATTTTGTTTTTCAGCATCGCTATACGTTTATCACTCGTCCTCACCATTTCTATTATCATAAAGGCGCGTCCATAATCCGGGATCCTTTCGCATTTCATTGCATAAATTCGTGATTAATTAAACACACAGATCAGTTGTAGGGACTGATAAAATATTTACCTAACTACTAGTTAGTTGTGTGGCCCTCGTGTTCCGAGTGCTTGTAGGGACGGACAGATACATTTACCTTATTTGTAGTTTGTTAAACGGACCTTGTTTTACGAAGATCGAAAACATATATTAAAATTTCGTAATGTAACATTTATTCAAAATGTCAAGATGAACTGTGATTTAAAAAAGTAAAATATATTACATTATCATATCATACTCGTTTCTCAATTCTCTGTGTTTATTTTATAAGACTAACAAAAAATATTGTTGGAATAGGATGACACAGTGTTACGTATTTTCTATTAAATGACGTAAAAATTTATAGCACAATATTAACATATAAATTGTAATATACTAAGGATTAATATTTGTGAACCCCAACCAAATTATCCACGGAGATCTTAATACCTAATTGCCAAAATAATTACTATACCATGTTAGCACGTAACAGATGTAGGTAACATTCTAACAAGCCGGCAACGCGTTGGCCACCTCTCGATTGTTGCAAATGTGCCAAGGCGACGGTGACCACTTAACATCAGGTGCACCGTCTGCCTGTTTGTCGACCTAAATAAAAACAAACAAACTTTTGCTGAATCTGTTGGTTATTGGAAGGTTAGATTGGTTGCTGGAAGGCTACTTGGATTACTGGAAGGTTACCTTGCATAATGAAAGGCTTGATTACGGGAAGGCTACATTGATTACTGGAGAGCTACATTGATTACTGGAAGGCTACATTGATTCCTAGAAGGCTCGAAAAGCTAGACCCAGAAGCGGTCGCGCATAGCTTTGTAAAATTAAATAACATCGAACGGAATAAGTTTTAACATACCTACGTAACCGGCAGCGGCATATTTCTACCATAATTTCCTTGCTTCGATACGTTTTACAGTCCACATTTATTACTTCCAATTTTACCCTCATTATCAGTAAATACCATTAATGTTCTAGAAATTAAGCATATAAAATATATATCTATTTTTACACACTTGTTGGGCTATCGCTTGACTACTCTCTTCTTAGACGCATGCTCAACCCTTAAAAGACCTGGTTTGCCCAAACAATAATGTAATGATAACACATAATATGTGTATTACAAAAAAATCAAATATACCGCCAATGTCTAAATTACCCGCGTTCGTTTCAGTTTCAAAACTTCCTATTTTAAATAAACGTGTCCATGATGTAATAAGTTTAAATAAACTAATTTCCTTGCCAACTTTTGGGGAGCGACGCGCGGGAGCGAGGCGTCTGCCGCGGCTGGAGAACTTTGTAACCTGGGAATTACTCTATGACGATATTCTGCTCACGGTACTATTTACAATAATATTTTGTAACTACAACACGAATCAAAACTACGAGTATGTCTAGCAAACAATGTCGTTACAAACAAAAACAACGGAACGACACGTCTATCTCCCCGAAGCGGCAGAGGAGTTTCATCAGTTACGTTGTACGTCCCGTTATGAAATAGGTGGCCAGCATATACACCTGTAAGAAATCCGGACTCCAAACAACTACTAGGAATATCAAATTAGATAATCCCAGTAACACGAACTCAGGAATCGAATCCAGGACCTCGCGATCAGCAGGTATGAGCAGCAGGTAGTTGTAATAAAGGCTACAGATTTTTTCCGAGTTCTACTGTATATTTTGTAATAGTGGCCACTAATTTGCGAAAATTCATTATCAATAACTACGATTATATACTACCACGCAAGAGCTTTTGGAAAGTAGTTCCAATTTATTTTATTCATTCTGCTGAAGAATAATAAAAATCAATATTGTCTAAATGTTTTTTATCATTGTACGTTTTCAATGTATGTATTGCAAAAAAAAATTAGAGATTGTTAAAATTATCATAAAAAGAATTAAAATATCAGGTTATATATTTATCAATTATTTTTATCATTAATTTAATTATTATTATTATTAATTAATAATTATTATATATATCAATTATTTTTAATTCCTTTATATCCATATACATACAAAGACTGTTAAAATTGAAGAGAAGAAATTATAATAAATGACAGGTGATTCCATGGTTTAATATTCAATAAAAACTCATTGGTGTTCCAAAATGTCACATCCATGAATGAAGTTATGAACGAGTGAATGATAATTGCAGACTTCAGCTCAAGTTAGTAACAAAAGTCGTTACGCCGTGTGGATCGGGTATCAGTCACAGGACATTCGATCGAACTTCGTTACTCAACAATATATGTATTAATAGCCACTAATTCACTGCCACTTGGTCACCGTTGCTATGGATCATGTTTAGTCGGATACCACGTAATAAAATTTTCAAGTCGACCTCCGTCCATTGGCCGACTTGAATTTTGAATGATTTTAGTTGGATATCGTGTGATGATGCCACCACGTAAATAAAAAGATTGTGCCTGTGTTGCGGTAGTCATACAATAGTGGTATTTATCCATACATATATACGTACATATGTATGTATTTTAAATACTTAACGTGAAGTTTATTAGAATAATATGTAATAAAAAAATTTAAATAATGCGATAACATGGCATTATTGGTGCGATGATATAGTCACTTATTGATAACATTGCAACAGTGTAACGTAAAGTGGTAGGCAAAGGCATTATGGAATAGATAGAGCATGAAAATCTTGCCGTACACCGAGCACAAATCCAAACATTGTCATACATATGTTTAAATATGCACCACTTAACTCACGTACGTTTTTTGGGATGGCCCGACTAGTTGGCCGCGTAAACGTATGTCAGTTAAACAGAATCATATGTATATTATCATGTATATAAATACTCACCAAACATTTAATACTAAAATTATAATACGAATTTTAATAAACAGAAGTATAAAAAATAGGCTTACCACCTTTTCCATGATAGGACGTAAAGGTATCTGGTGAAACGTGGAAATTGTATTACACTACTCTACCTACCTTTTAAGATTCCAGGCGTGACGTCACGTATAAAAGGAAAATACTAGAAAATCGAGCGAGAATACGCAGAATAGGCGAAATGACGCCTGTATGACTCAATTTATTTTGTGCCCTTCTAAAAAACGTTATTTCACAAGAAAGGCTCAAGTTTCATAAAATACATCAACGACCCATATCAATTACTGCAATTTTGAAGTATCATTAAAACTGTCGATCAATACAACCATTAGGGTCCTCGTAAATGGTCATCAGAAAGTAATTCAGAGGGACATTAAAATAGGCCCAAGTACAGCGCAATAAAACAATGTGCCCACATAAAAATAACTACCAAAATTTTCATCGGCTCATAAAGCGACGACATTGCGTCACCCCTTTAATCTCGTAAAATTTATGTTACGGTTCAGGCCATTCGCAACGAAAACGCATTATTATGTTAGGGCTTAAGCAGACGTTTCGTTTGACGCACGATTGTGTCATTTTGTAGTATCACGAAACAATGAAAATAGCGGACTGTCAGATAATATTTACTTTTGTCGTGATGATTATATAACATATATTGAAAAATATACAATATATTAAACCTTGTGATATCACACACGGCCAACTGGCGCCAAGGTAGGGCTGTGTTATAATTAAATAAACTGCAACTCTACGTGTTAATATATATGTACTTTTATAGACACTTTTACATGCAGACATAGTACAAGTACTTTTGCAAATCACACAAATATTTGTAAGAGCGTAAGAAAAGAATCGTAACATCACGCCTGTAATCCCCGAAGGGGTAGGCAGAGGAGTGTAGTACACTCCCACGTTTCACCGGTTAAATAGTTTGTAATAGATGAATAAAAACCGTTTGTGCGTTGCAAACATGAAAGTTTACACTACGATTATAGGCATGTGTGTTTTGGATGAAACGGGCATATTTGAATACAAGGTCATCAGGAACCAGTCAAATATATATATGTATTCTCTTGATGGATGCTCATTTACAGCATGGTAATACTTACAGAAAAAGGGGTTAAAAGCAAATATTTCTAAAGGATGAACGAAATATTATATATGTAATATTACGTTATTATTTTTTATAGTCATTACAACTTTTAGATCTGTCACAGAGCAGTCAAGAACCTGGATACATCTGCACATAACGCTGTTTTGTCTGAATTGCAAAAATAAAATTAGTGTGCACAAACCTTTAGATGTTACCTATTTACTAGGGTGTAGGTCCTCTCGTGAGACTATAAACAATTTACCAATAAATTGAGCACATTCTTCCTTTGGGATACTCCATCCGTGTTGGGCGTTCTACAAATATTACCACAAGCTATTATTGGCGTATGTGTTAAAGGAATCTTAATTAAAATACCAAATAATAAATAATTTTATACGGCATTGTTAGATACTTGCTTAAAAATGTATCACCTTTATAACTGATTTATTTGAAGAGCACAAGCTCAGGAAGTGACTAGTTAACACAAAACATCATTAAACATTTAGCCCCATAGTAGAGAAGGGATTTATTTATAAAGGAAACGTTTGCGGTGTAGCCAAGGAAGCAATCTTCAAAATTATTAATTTCGTTACAATTCTCCATTATCCCTGAATAGAATATTAAATGGGATTCGCTGAGAACCATCTAATAGATCTTTATTCAATTTACCTACTTTACGTCGGCCATTTTGCAAGTCGACCGCCGTCCATTGGCCGATTTGAATTTGGAATGAGCGCGTGGGCCCCATCAATCATTGGACCGCGCTGGCCCGTGCCCGACGCACACAAATTATGATTGAGATTTATGCCCCTTTGCCATGAGGCAGCCTACGTCTGTAATGACGATCCCGTGTACATATACTCTGGTAATTGTATAACTTGCAAGCATTCACGATGTCACATATTTCCACAGCGCATACCCAGGGAACAGTTTTAGAGTAAATCGATTCTGCGACTGAAGCGGGTCGGCTGCGGAAACTTTAATTTTCATATCTTCATGTAAATTACAGCGTTGCAGCCACTCTTAATACCTGCACATGGGGAAATGTCAACTTAGTAGCTGGATGTAGAAGCGTGTAACACTATCGAATAAACGGTATTGGAGTGAAGGTTGTATTGTTAGTTTATCTCGAACGACATTCTAAAGCTTACACAAGATACCATTAACTAGTATAAGCTGGCCCGCCTACCTATCAAGGTGTTGTGCGGTATTAGGTGAAAACGTGAGCACCTTGAATTATCGCAGCCCATGCTTAAATGGCTAGATAGGATCACGTTGTCGTATATTGCGTAAATGGTTAGTTATATTGAGACGCCAAGAATATTGGCGCTATTCGTCATGTTTCTGATAATGGACGGGTTGGGGTTAGGTGTCTTCGCCGGATGTTACGTCATCTCCGCGCAAACTTGGTAATAACTTTCGCTGAAGTTACAGCTGATAGGATCATCGTTTTCCTTGGCATATTTTCGTTAATTTTTTACACCTCTCACGATGAAAAATGAATACGCTTTTTGCAGTGTTACCTACTTAAATTTCGCGTTGAAAATGAAATATATATTTTTGTGTTGTGTCGTATTACGTCGATTATTTTATTATTTTCGTTATTATGGCATTATTATATGGATCGTAATTTTCTTACGTAACCTGCATAAAGAAATAGACGAACGTCGTGAAATATATCCTTTGTAAGAACCCAATAAGTCTGATCATTCACTGTGCGGATTTTATTTAATAAAGTGTTTGATGTGTCACACGCTAAGTATAGTACAATTACAAAAATTATGATAAGATTTTACCTCTAACATGTTTCTCCGCCAATTTGATCTGAAGTAGCATGGCGGACTATGGTCGTGGCTTCCCACAATTACGTAAGAAACCCGTGCACGTGAAGCGTCATCACTTATTCATATACATTTATATTCTAGTATTTAAACTGGACAGTTCGCGTTAGAGCTATGTTTGCGGGGAGCTTTAATATGCTGATTCTCAAACCCTCGGGTGTGAATGATTCCTGATTCTCCGGGCTCGCAACGATCGCTCCTGTATCTTGTAGACGGCTTAGCGCTGCAGATACTGTTCATGTATACCGAAATTTACAGGCATCGAATAGCTGGCTCGCTTCAGCCTGGTATTAAATAAACATACCTATGTACCTACATGCACAGTGCATAAATATCAGTAAGCTTAGCAACGATTTTTTTTTATTCAATGAGTCCTAAAAAAAATCTTATTATACGAGTACATACACAGTACATGAATATCAGTAAGTTCAGCAACATTTTTTTTTTATTTAAATTTAAATGAGTTGTAAAAAAATTCTATGTGTTCAGTGCCAGTTGGAAAAAAAAACAATTAAAGCGCGTATAGTTCAATCGTTATTTTGCAATAAAAACGATGTAATGAATATTGGGCACGGAAGTTATTAGAATGTTTTGTGGGCGCTGAGATTTATAACGTTGGTGTCGTGTACTGATAGGAACTTTACGAGTACTGTGCTACACTATTGTACTACGATCCATACTATTACTATATATAGTTTATAAAATGAAATTATAATATCTATAACAATTCTCATGTAATTTTAAGGCAGGACAATCATTTAATTGAGTGCAATAAGTATGTCCGATTGGTTTTTCTCTTCGTTAGACAGTACCACTACCCCGTGGCCAAAATTTTCGGAAAAAGAAAGTGAGATATTAATTATATTCAATATAATTACTATTTCATATAAGAATAAAGAGAATCATTATTGAATTATCTTTCTGAAAAATATAAAATTTTAAAAATGGATTTAATTGAACCGAATAAATTTGTCCTTGTACTTATTTCTGTAAATAAATTTTGTAAGAAAAGTAAAATTTATATTCTAATTTCTAATTAACTGCAATATACAAATTTCCACTAGCTGTAAAAATGTGGATTCATATAGCACAACGACTAAAAACGTTTCCAATTCAAACGATATGCTGCAACGGGGTATGCAAATTCACAAATGCTCATATAAAACATCGTAAAAAAATATTGATCTAGTTGGTTCAGTGTTCCGATGCAGAAGCGATTCCGCCGCCATTACGATACCCCGAGGCGACGACGGCAGAATAAATACATATTCATGAGAATAATTCGACAGATTCCCTTAACGATAGCACGTCAAAAAGCGCGCAAAGCCGGCCGGCGACGCTAGCTGCCTGCTCAATTCGATTATAGACTTGCTAATATAACTACACTTATATATTACAAAAGAATATATATTTATTAATATTTTATTTTACTGTCACGCCATTTATTTATTTATAAGTACTCTTCGTTGAGGCAGTTTTACAATAAAGCTGCGATAAAGGGGGGCCTTCATGCCTAATTGAATTCTCAACCTTTACTAAGTAAGGAAAGAGTACAGTGCTAAACCCCATTCTTACGGAGCTGATATGCTTGTTACACATTCCACATTTCATCCATGCACACCGGTGTTCAAAACAACTTTCTCATCAGGCAATATCAGAACTATTTGGTCACAATAGATGAACTTATCTCGGTACCTGCATCTGTCAATATTCATACTGTATATCTACTTTCTCATACCTTCCTTCCTTCGAAGCTAATAACAGTTCAATTTTAAAATAATTGAAAATCGAACACAATGTTCCATGGATCATCCATTTTGCAGAAGGATGACAGCCGTCTCGCATTGGACTCCGGATTCGATTTCCCGCGTCCGGTGATGAATTCCGATATCCGTCCTGCATCCGGGTGTTTCTGTACCTGCGATATCTTTACTGAGCCCAGCACTTGAGTATTGTCAGTATGTGAACATTTACACAGTTTTCCCCATTACAGTGACTATAGTTATGAAAGCGTAATTATTGAATAGTAATGTTTGAACTGTTGTTAGTATACCGTTGTTGTTCTACCTTAATTATTATTATTTTATGAAAGAATTTATGTAATTCCAGATCTATAAACGAGTAATGACTTTTTATTACGAACAGCAATAGAGATTATAGAGAATCAAACGTCCACGAATATAACAAGTGTATCAATTTGATAGTTCACATAATTAAAGATACATAGAAGGTGCATTAAGTCCAGTGTTACAATTAAATAATTTCAACAATTATACTGTAATTATTGTTCTGTAGTTATTGTATGCAGTTGAATACAAAATAATTGATGTAGGTAAATTAAACCAATACAGGCCAAATAATCACTGCAAAACATAAACATATGCATTCAAAACCACGTCTGTCTTAGCTTTTACATGAATTTTAGTCAATTTATCGCTTTTTTATTGTCTCATACTGTCCTACAAACAGCTCTCAAACCCAAACAAAACAATCCCTGTACCTACTGGTAAAAACTGTAGAGGTAGCTACAACTTAAAGGCAGAACATTTCGCCAACGGCACACTTTGGATCCTTGACCTTCATCCCATTGTGTGCTTCCTCCAGTGAATAGTGGGTGTTTTAATGAACTGTTCAAAATGGTGTCATTATCCCACCTACGCAGAATTCGTTGCTATTGAACAAACTTCGACTCAAGATTTTTATACCTAACTTGTATAACATAATGCTCCGTATTCTCCCTAAAGGGTAAGCTGAAGAGTGTAGCCCACTTCTATGCTTCATCAGTTATGTCATACGTCCCACTGTGGAATTGGGTGTGTGAACCTGTTGCTAACCTAACCTAACCTAACCTAACTTGCATGTCACGGAAATAGCTCATTCTACGATAGTCATTTGGCGTTATCGTTATGGTTTAGAATCCACTGTTATCTAATAAGCCAAATTTATTCTAAAATAATCAATCGTCGACTACAGAGTATGGTGGTGTATACTTTTGTAGTCTATGTCGCCCAGTGTCACTCAAACGATACAATCACATGCAAACTATATATAGCATACCTCTAAACATACAAACCTGCTTATCTACGTCTATTACGTATATTCTTCCAGCTCTTCTATAATTCTGAAATAAACAAGATTTATCACATAAAACATCCATAATCCATAAAACCGCTCCCACTCAACATCAGGTGAGCAGTCATACGCCCCATGCTGTTAGCCAAAAAGAATTACTGAGGGTGACGTCACCGTGAGCTATTATTTAACACTATTTACCGAACCGCAGTTGGGGCTGAAAACACATTAGCTCTGAAACCTTTTATTGCGTTCCTCTTACACCCAGATTGCCGACTGTAACAGCGTTGCTATGTCACTCACTATGACGTCTATGGACCGAATCGTTACATGGTAAAAGTATGTAAGCCATGTTATATTTCTTAATTCAATAAAAAATGGGCATTCACAACTGAACTGACCACTTAAGTATCGTATCTCTTGCCGCATTCAAATATTCTCTGCCATTTTGAGCTCGTAATAAAACCATAATATGATTAGCCAATCTTAGTCATTAATAAAAATAGTAGTAAGTGTAGTACTTATAAGAAATATCGTTTTGATACATACTTCACTTAGACTTCTCGTCAACGATATAATTAACAGTTCATACAAATGTGAATATGTCATTAGACATCATGAAAAAGTGGTCATTAGATTACTATCTAATATGTAATAAAACTGATAGTTTTAAGTAAAGTATAAATATGGTATGTTAACTTAAGCACAATGATAACCTTAAAAAACCTAGGCTGAGTAAAAATTAAATGGTTTCTGATAAAACATTATGGCATATTGTATTTTATAATAAGGTATTCTTTCCTTTCCTGTTTAATTCCATTTTTATCGGTCCACCCTTATCTTTTGAGGGGAATTCGCACCTTTAACAGGATATTTTGTGGTTTGGGACTTGTTCCACCACAGGAGTGTAGATAACGAATATTATTCAAACGAAATGTAACACGCTTCTCGTGTTTCCTGTAGTTTACAATAGGCATGTTATAATTATGAGACCGTTATTTTTAGGTACACTTTTGAACTTTATCTTTAGCATTTTAAATGAATTTCTACCCAAGAAATTCCTTCCCATATTGAACAAGGCATAGAAATCTTAAATGTCAGCGCTGAATACTTGAGTCTACCTCCATTTTGACCTTTACAATGTAAGAGTGTATTATATATATATATGTTAAATTTATTGAATAATCTTGGTCCCCAATTAAAAAAAATTAAATACACAGTTACATAATATGTTACATAGTTTACATATATAACACACAAATATTACAAAAGGCATCTAAAATCACATTTGTTATTTCGTGAAATAATTGTAACTTCGTCTCGTCATGTCGCCGCTCGTACGAGAAGTCCTGTAAATGAAGGCGTGTGAACAAATAGATAACTTAATATCTATACCTGAACAGAGTCTCGAACTTTGTAATTTTGTCTCCCAAGAGCCATACAATTGTGCGTCGCGGAGTAATGAACCGAACAAGGTGGAAAAACGAAAATAACCTAAAGAGTCCCACAATATGAAAAAAGTTGCCTCATTATAAGAACAACTCTGATTTTTATGAATAGAAATATATAGAATGCGATAATATTGTTACATTTGTAGTCTAACTTGTTTGTATTGTTGTCACATTGCTTTAACGAATTAAAGATTACGAGGTTTTTGGTCACGTCATTGATTGACGAGTGTTATTTAATAGAAACGAGAAATAAAGCATTATTTGTCAGCAGAGCAACGGAAAATTGGATTACGAATCAAATTATAATCATTTTCTTATCAACAATTTGCCGACTTATGGTTTGAGACCTGAATGACGTAAAAATAAAGAAAAAACTATCTGCAGTATTTATAGTATAACTCTGTCACAATTAATCTACATACTAACGTCCACAATGTGGAAAAGTCATGAAATTGCGATAATTTTCATTTTCCTATAGGAAAACTTGAGGACGTGAGACATTTTCTTGAGATAAGCAGATAAGCATACAGACCGACAAGCTTTTTGAAACTGAAAGAGTTACAATAAACCCTTGTATAATTTCAAGTAAGATATTAATAAATATTTATATTTTACTACGAACGAAACTGAAAACTCAACTATAAAAATAATTGGAATGCGTCTCGCATCGGTAATACGTGCCTTCCATATACTGAATATATAATATATATTTATAAATAAATGAATAAGTCTCATGAAAAACGATGTAACGGAGTGACATTATAATCCGAACGATGCCTAAATCTGTCCGCCGCAGAGATTAATCTCCCAGCACTTATTACGACATATACACGAATTGTCGCAAAAAAAGCGCCACCGACGCCATATCAACGGCACAAGTGTGAATTGGGACTGAAAAAGGATGACTGTAATACAACTTTAACTAGAAATATGTAACAGCAACATTATAGATTAAAAGATAACACGGGACATCTCCCCGACCAGCCATTTGGTCGCAAATTAGACAGAACTGATGCTATGGATACCGCATAGCCAATAAATTACATATAAATATGTACTTATGTAATGTTCATATAGCCCAAGCAGTAATAGCCCAGTGGTTAAGTATTCAGCCCATCACTCCGGGGGTGCCGGGTTTAAACCCATGGTGCGCACCTCTTTACAAAAGTGCGTTTTAAATTTAAATATCACTTGCTAACGGTGAAGGAAAACATC
>DWMG01002431.1:0-13266 GCA_018244855.1 Elbella merops
AATGAATCGTGCAGTGTTATGCGTTTTTGGTTCAGTACTCAGTATATTGGTCTTTGTATATTGATTGGCCTAATCACACAATGGTCAGTTAACCTGACTGTAGAGCTAGAGTTCGTGCGTACAATGCCCATTCAGGACAAATACTTGAGATGTATTTGGGTGTAAAATTGTATATGTAAGTAAATGAATATGTAGTTTATCACCCTTCTGGTAACCATAACATTCTCTTCGGGCCTTCTCTCTTCAGGCCTACAATAGGATCGGAACCGTTTAGATCAGGTCGTATAAGGAGATAGAGTTGCTCCTTTTCACCTCTATTGAACAACATTAGGAGTGACCGTCTCTCATATCACTTATTCTGCAAGTGTTTATGGATTCATTTGAGTGGTATTAAACAGGATATAGAGCAGTTAAGAAATTGAAAACGAGAGACTGTAACTAAATGACATCAATTTCCTTGGTCGGTCAGCTGTAGTAATGGAACGGATTGACATTTACCGCTTGGTCAGCGTTGCATGGTGGCTGTGCACAAACGCTTCCGGTCTAAAAACATTGGCTGACTTCAATTAACGAGACGAATCTAATTTTCGTCGCAACTTCGCTGCGTTTTGCGAGAGCTCATAAAGGAGCTTGGATAGGCAAAACAATTGAAACGTCCGATAACTATTGAACAGTCTAAAATAAAATGCAATGAAATCATTCTTTATTGTACACCAAAAAGATACAGAAACAGAGACAATACATATTATAAGTCCACCAAAGTATATGCCACGAGTCAAAGTTTTGACGTGTTTCAACTAAAAGAGGATAAATGGGAGTCTCAAATTAAGTACGACATAAGTACAGTCGGGTACAGTCATCGTTTCGTTTTAAAGTTTTAATTGAGTACTACAAAGTACTGTCGAGTACAGTCATCGTTACATTACAGTGTAATCAACTACGACATAAGTACGTACGATATAATTACAGTCGCAGTTGCGTTATAAATGCAATTCAAACGTGAACAGAAACGCGTTGCGTCGCGTCCATCTAACGACTTCCTGCTGGCGGCCACAATCGTCCAATTAGGGCGCACGATAAACCTTTAATCGCGTTGCGTCGCGTCAATTCTCTAAATACGGTATTTACTACTGCAACTCGAAAGTTTCTCGATTTGAACTCGCGTTGATTGAATTAGTTGTATGTTGTATGATAATTGAAAAGAATTTTAGTACATGGTGATTAGTCCTGGACAATGTTTAGTTCGTTATAAGTACAAATATTTTAGACAGGTTGTGCAACAATTGTAAACAATCGTTACAATTGTTGAATGTTCAAAGGTTAAAGATAAAGTTGTAGGACTTTGATCTCATGAACTTGACAATGTTTTTAATATGAACCGTCTTACGTATTACTCAGTACGATAATTATTGTTACTATACCATCACACTAGGTCCCCTCGAGGTAAGCAATCAGTATTCGGTTATTCAAATACCAAATGTTTAAATAAGTAATTCATTTTTTAATTATCTTCTGCAATCAAAGATTGTTGGGACATTGTCCATCAAGCGAATATTGGTCCTGGGTGGGAATTGAACCCACAATTCCCGGAAAAGTAACACGTACACTAGTTATCGCTCCCAACAGGCCAGTATGTAGCATTATAACCAACCGTCCATTTTTGATAAACGAATATGACATTAGAAGTACGACCGAGTACCAAGAATTTAAAAAAGTCTGAATTTCTAATGTCACATCTAATATTGAAAGCTCTTCTAGTACTGGTATCGCGTGAGGATCACCAATAACATTTTATTACCAGAACAAACTTCAAGTTTTTGCTTCACCAACGCGACGCTATCGTAAATACACACAGTACACTAAGTTACATGTACCTAATAGGTTTAAAATCAAACTGAGCTCGTTTCAGATACGAACTGCGAGTTTGCATGAGAACGGGTACTTAAGTTTCGTCCATAGCATAAATAAATGTACGCAGTACTATAAGGTATAGGTTTCAAATCAAATTTACTTCATTCGCCAGACTGCCTTGTTAGTCGAGTGGTTGCAAGCGCGACTGCCGATCGAGAAGTCCTGGATTGCAGACCCGGATCGGATAATATTGGATTATTCTAATTTAGATTATCTAGTAGAAATTTCTAGAAATAGCTCGGAGTCTAGGTCTGTGCCCGATGTATAGTAATAGCCTCACCACCTATTCCATGATGAAACGTAAACGTACGTCACATCACTGATGAATCTTAAGAATGTACTAAATTCCCCTGCCTACCCTTTCGAGGATTACAAGCGCTGTTCCGTTTTTCCCAAGTTTAGTTCGTTCGAAACGGTATAGCAAGTTCACATGAGAACCGCTAGTAAGTAGTCAGCTATGCCTTATGTTATCTCCACATCCGTCCGCATGGGCTCTGCTCACCGTGTCGGTATCGTAACGGGCCCCAGTTTATAGCCTCGTCCGAGGGACGCCGGTCTTAATGTATCATCAATCTTGCACTTGCTTGACATCCAGTGTACAGAATACGCGCGTGTATGGAGAGAGCGATACCTATACGTGTCAGGTTGTGAGGATAGAGATGTTTGGTAATTGTGCTCTGTGCCTATCCTGTGAGGGACTTGGTAACATAATATAACTAAGAGTAACATCTTACCTGTAATCCCAAAAGGGGTAGGCAGAGGAGGGTAATAAACATAAAACATGTAGCATGTCTCCATTGCACTATTTATCTCATTTATAGTTGTTTTTTTATCATATCTGGGCTCAATGTCTATTATTGACTTAATCGTGCTCTATAAAAGTCAATGATTATGATTATGACCTGACATCCCGCCTGAATTGCTTCGACGGGGTAGGCAGAGGAGTGTAGTACTCCCACTTTTTACTAATAATGTTATAGATCTCATGGAATAGAGGATGAGACTACTGCGATATTCCTGACAGAAATCCTATAATTGTAGATAATAATAATTATTATTATGCTTTCCGTTACTGGCAACACAGTGAATCAGTAAAGCCGCACACAATAGCTCAAAGAAGTGAAACGAAATAACAAATTATTGTTTTTCGCGACGGACGTTGTCAGGGGTACGGCAGAGTAGTTCTAATTAGAAACATTTTCATTAGATTAATTTGTTTTCTACAACAAATTGTATTGTACACCACACAAATATTTGTTCCGGGTGGAAATCGAATCCACGCCCCGCGTCTCAGCAGTTGATTCCCTTTTTTGTTTACGGCGGAAACCTTCAAAAGGTACCCGGTACCCTGGGTGATACCGGGTTATTTGGGACTTTTAGCGCACTAAAACTATGATGATCATAAGGTAAATCTCCTTAATCTGGAATATCTAGATGTATTAAAAAGAATGATTTATAAGGAAATAATTGATTGAGTTCATAATTAATTAGCAAACTTAATGCCACTAGCCCTTTTTTACATAAAGAATAGAGGGTAAGTAAGTAAATGAATGATTTATTGGAGTAGGCAGAGAGCAACGTGTGCCACATCTCTATTATGCACCTGACGTGCTTCTTCTACACTCATCACTCTTTTCATACACCCACACCGGTTCCAGATATTTCCGACTCTTCTATCAATCAGTATCTGACCTGCCTTGGGCAGAGTAAACGTGTCCAGTTCATGCTGTTCATACAATGGTGTACGTGTGACCAGAAATAGACTTGGACAGGACTTACTCATTAAACTTTCCGTAATAATGGAAATCTATGTAGTTCCTATGACTACTACATACAAGCAATTTTCGTCCATATGATCCACATATAAGACAAAAAATAGCTTGTTACAGTGTAGCTTACGGTTCCTTAGTCGATTGTTGGTACGTACTAAATCAGCTAATGTCAGGCGATTTCCATTAATACGCCACGGTAATACAGTATATAATGCTTAAAGTGACAGATGGCATGACTAACTCCTCGGTACGAATGTGACTGAGCTCCAACGAAGGGAGTCACATGTTATTGTGGCGATGGAATACTAGGCTTGCGCTGTTTCGGTTAGGTTCGTTATTTATTTAACAATTTTGTATAAACAAAAATCATACTAAAAATGTTGCACAATGGCGCTGCTTATCCCTTAAAGAGATCTTTATTATAGATGATTTTTATATATTTATATAGAACGTTGAGTTAATTTCTGTGTTCAATTTGGAAGACTGTTTTATAGTGAAAAATACTTGTTTGTTTTGCAAATACAAATATATGGTGTTTGATTCGGAGCATTGAAAACTTGAAAGGTATAATTGAATAGAATTGTTTCTGTATGACACTAAATCTAAAACTACCCGCATTTTACCCTTTTAAAACACTCATTTTAATAGAATTTTTATATGAAAAAAAATTATAATCAAACACTTATCCATTTCATAAGCGGATAAAGATATACTGAGAAAAATGAAATGTGAAGTATTCCAAATATTTGCTTTATAAACGATTTACGTAACCAATGTGCTTAACTTAACAATATCGGTTAAGTAAGATGCGCTGTAATTCCTAAAAAATCTTCCTTACACTTAAACAAAGAAACACTTCTACAGACAATAACAAAAGTAAAAAATGCCGCTATATAATAGGGAATAACCGACAAAACGAAAGGTTTAACAATATTGGTTAAGTAAGATTCGTTGTACGAGTATCTACTAAAAATTGTCCTTACATCCAAACAAGGAAAATATTGGCTAAAGGCAATAGGTAAGGTAGAAAATGTTGTCATAATAGAGAATAACCCGTGGAGCAGAGGGAAACGTAGGGCCGAAAATAATGTAGAGGGGAAGAGCACATGCGCGTGCGCACCTCAGTACTACACGCGCACGCGAGCCCGTCGCTAGCCCCAGCCACCGCCACGGTCGTGTCAATGTAAAGTCAACTCTACATACGTTTGCTCTATCATTCATATTTAATACTTGTCGTGTGTGCGTCAAGGTTCAAAATTGACTGTGCTTGATATAACTAATGCCAGGTTAAACGGATTTCCGCGATTCAAATAGAGATCTATTGAAGATTGGACTGTTTGGTACAGATAATATAAACTATGGAGTGAAATTCTGTTTGTACTGTATTCTTCTAAAGGAATAGAAGAGCAGAGGTTGTATCCGAGCATCAGTCATTCAAACTATTCAAGTGCAAGTTCAGCAGTTCAAAGTACAAAATATAAGTATTTTGAGAGTGTCAATGGCAGAAGCAAAAACTGGTCATGTCTTGAAGTGCTGACGACGTTGCGCTTTGGACGCGTTGGAGGTGCTGTGACATGTGTGAAGTACCGCCGTGACGTGAGGTGACATCGTGAGGCAGTTTTGGACAGACTGAGTCATGCTGTGCGGCAATGGTGGCGCTGCGGCGGCGATGGACCGCGCGTATATGTCGCTGCGTGCACGAAAACCCAAACCGACAACGATCTTGGTATGTGTTCTTGTGAATTGTGAGATTCTAGTTAAACGTGTAAAGACAATCTCACGTGATGGTAAAATCGTGCCATTACAAAGTTATTTACTGACACAGTGACCAAAGAATCATGAGGTATCTAGTTGATTTGGAGTTTTCTATATTGTTGTCTAAGTTACGTGCGACCTGTTATCTCACACTTGACCAGTGTAATAATAATTATTATTAATTACACTGGTCACTGTTATGTAACACTTGACCAGTGTGGCATGCTTTAATTATTTAATTATTTTAAACCTAAGGGGAGACCCGTGTCCAACAGAGGAACGATAAATAGTAGATGATGAAAATATTATTAGAGAGTATTTTAATGGGGAATATTTGGCTCAAGTTATAACTTTCATTGACAATTCTGACGTAATGTACTAAATTTATTTTGCAGATTCTATTATATCCTCCTAGTCGAATGTGTGTATTAGGTAGATTAACATAAAAAGTTAAAAAAGGCACTTAAATTATTTCAGATTTGTCTCTTTTTATCGAAATTTTAATGATCAGTCGTATGATATTGTAACATTGAACTGTTGAAAATTTCTTTGACTGCGAACCCTTAGAAATTTTGGAGCAGTCCACGTATCTACTAAATAACAAGCATTTAAAATTTCCTGTCCAAATTATCCGAAATTGAACCAATACCGAAAAGCCTAAGAATAAATGTCTCAATTTGTCTTCATAAGTCATTATTTCCATGTTTTTTATTACCACGTGCATGCACTTGCTTTAATTAATGAGTATTAGATACGTTTATGCATTTTGCATGCATGTGTATAGATCAAACATATTCACCTTAATGTGTATATTAGGTAATCATTATGTAT
This sequence comes from Elbella merops, assembly GCA_018244855.1. Taxonomy (NCBI): domain Eukaryota; kingdom Metazoa; phylum Arthropoda; class Insecta; order Lepidoptera; family Hesperiidae; genus Elbella; species Elbella merops. Next base: position 6,270 of record DWMG01002431.1, read on the forward strand.
TTAGTTAACACTAAAGCATTAGTTGTCAAGTAATACGATCGGGTTGACGCAACGAATCTTTGCGCAGTCATTGTTTATTCTCAGTACTTCATTCCCGAGTCAATCATCTATTTATTGCCGGTCGTTCAAGAAATTGGCTTGTGATGACACATTTTGGTATTACGGTCATAACGTTTTGCACGTAAATCAAAAGGAACTCAATTAATCCTTTTTGCTTTTATTTATTCCGAGCATGCCCGAATTCTGGATGAAGTTGATCATGATAACGATGATGTTGATGATGTTGATGATGTTGATGATGTTGATGATGTTGATGATGTTGATGATGTTGATGATGTTGATGATGATGGTGATGATGATGGTGATGATGATGGTAATTTACCAAGTCGAGACAAATTCGCCTGTCGTTCTACAGTCTCTACACCGTATATTATTTACGCAAGCACATTATTACGATGCTATTTAAACATTATTCAAGATGGACAATCATTAGTCAGACCTAGATTAATGAATCACACCTCATACAATTCTCGATTCTATTGCTATAGTCAGTGGCATCAATATCAAACGTAACTTTAAAACAGGAAAACTTCCAAGGAATCCTCCTCAAATAAGGGCCAACGAGGCGTAAATAGCAATTGTCACAGTGAGTCGCGCGTTCCCGGAACATTTCAGTAATAGGCTTATGACTAGATTTGAATTTATGTAATAAATGAAGTTTAGAAACTTGTATAAATGCTAGATTTTAAAATTGAAGTGGGGGTAGTATTTAATATATTAGTTAATATTATTATAGTTCATTTTACGACATAGGTGAGCACTAAGGTATTTCGAAAATTTATTCGCCAAGGTGGTAAAATGAATAATGTATGTTAGTATGTAAGGTGAAGTTAGGAATGTAAAAATTACTAATGTAGGCTTATAAGTGAAAATAAAGATATAATATATAATTTATTAAGAGTCCCAGTATTCAAAGAGGCTCAGCCCTGAGTATTAACTAGTATTCAGTACGTACGTAGTTAAGGTACTCCATTATGTATGTCATATGCACAATCAATCTCTCTGTCATATAATACAAACACTGCTATAATTATAAACCTCGGCAGGTTTCATCCAGAGTGAATGGATAACGCTCCGAAACTAGTTTTAGCAGATTCTTGTACTTATAACAATCCACACTTGACCCTTGTTTCAGTCTGTCACCTTAATCTGTCTCTTTCTGGGAGGGAACATTAAGCGGAGTGATGAAAAGCATGATGATAATGGTGATGAAGCTCTGAAAACATGAACCTTTTTAATGGAACCGTAATTGTTACATCACTTAAGTATCGTTGCGGCAACACCTTTACGCTTGGCTTCGTCACACCGCATCTTTACATCATTAACTTTCCTTTCGTTTTTCCAAATGTTTCGCATTTACATATGCTGTTCTATTTGTCTCTTTTTCATTAAGTCATTCTTCCTATATGTACCTACTTTACTGATTTTTCATTCTTCGTTTCCCAAAAGGCACCATATTTGATTCTTAACTGCCTTCATCCAGTTACTACAATTTAGTCTTTCTACCCAGCTATTAACATATTAGGACAATTCATACACAACTATCTGATTTTAAATTATGCGGCCTGGTCTACGTAGCATAGTCCATTCATGCGCTGGTGCACTTCGAAACGACATTTCTCTTGTATATATTCTAATGCATAACTCTAGAACATTCGCTTGGTAACAAAACAATGTCTAGAACAATACAGTTCGGACCCCAACGTGACCGTTAGGGGCAGGGTCAGGTGGCGTGACACCTGCGCGCAGTCACGCCACCTGCGCACCCTCGCGCTATCACTGCTGGGAACTCGGCTTTTTGTATATCGGTCTTGGATTTTCGTACATGTTAACTCACTGGAATAATTTTATGGTTTAGTACTTAACGTATTGGTATTGTGAGAGACTTACTCTAGCAGTGAAGTGAGACATGTTGATATTGATAATGGTGGCGATGCCGTTGATGATGAATCCATTTTATTGTGAGTATCTGTAGTTCAGTGGTGCTGGTCACCAGAAATTACTGTTCACAAACCACTTAATGGTGATACATACACGCTACTTTATATTGATTAGCATTCATGTATGTATGTATATTGATTTTTTTTGCATCGCCCATATGTGTACCGACCTTCTCGTAATATTTATTGTGGCAATTACGCCAATGACCTAGGATGTTCTATTGGCTACGCTGGCGTATGACTTACATAATAGAGGTTGAATATTTTTTCATATATTTATGATAAAACTAGCGTAAAGTTACATTACATAATACTACGTATGTTTTCGCTTAGTATATTATCTTAGTCGTTTAATATTCTTTACAATAAACCGTGCCAAGTTTTGTCATCATCACTTTTATTGTTTCATTGTTTGTCATGGATTCCCTCTGGTAATGACAATCTATTATCATTATAAATCTGTACATGTTAGACTCGTCCAGAGTAATTAGTCTTTACGGCGTGTGAACTAAGTCAACCCTACTTGGTCAGTGTAACGGCAGACTGTCCTTGAACATTCTTATTATTATTTAAATCCCGGAGTTTGTTTCCAAACAAGTAATTTTTATTGAATTCTGGGCAAAATTCTACCGTAAGATCGTTTGTTGAATTTTGAATATTGAATCGTAGCACGCAGTATGTACTATGTCAAACTCGTCTTGATACATAACATACTCAATAGATGGCGCTCTTTGTCGGTGAAAATATACGACCGAGCCCTGTGTTTTAAATTTTCAATTGAGGAATTTTAGTACTGTAGGATATGTAATTTGTGATTTTGAATTTAAGAGCCGAAATTCTTTAATAGGTTAGTTGGAGTGTACGACATTGGTCTGTTTATCCCTTCGGGGACTACCTACAAGTGAAATGTTTCAGTTTTTAACTTTTTCTTTAAGATAGTACACATAAATATAATTTATTGGTTTGGGTCGCGTTTTTGTCTGTAATATGGTTTTATTAGTCCGCGACGTGTGAATGACTGTTCAGGCAGTAGTGGAGACGATACATCTCCAATGTAAATGTTACATTTAAGATATTTTCAATCAAATTATCAGCGTGCAAAGGTGACGGAGTCACAATTAATAAATAATATATGAAATTGTAGGTATAGAGACCAAATGGTTTTGTATAAAGTATGTTTCCGTAGAATTTTGACTATTTGCCTCATGATTCACTTCTTCGAAAGAACTGGGTTTCAGGTGTTCAAGAAATTCGATATCCCATAAGAAGATCTGAAGATCTTGTTAATAATGAGATCCGTTCGTTTTATTCATCCGTTCATTCAAAACCAAAGATCAATTGAACGAATGAACGGGTGGCTATTCACTCACTCAATTCGCTTTTCTTATTTCTTTCCTGTTTAATTTTTGTCTTTTAAGCATGGTACGCCCTTTTGTTGTGTAAATCTTTTTTTTAAATTCGAAATTAGATTTTTTCTGCTTGGAGCATTAGAAATTCGAATTTATATTAGAAACAAATTGAATATCGTCCCTTAACTATTATTATTATACCACGTCAGGTTCTTTGCTAAGTAGGTAAAGAAAATCAAGACTTACCTACCTATAATTCATGCTTAATGCACTTTAATTACGAGTAGTAATCATTAAGCGTCAGCGTCAGCGTAGTAATCATTAAGCGGAGGGGAATAGTATAAGACTATAAGTACTCATATTCGTATCAAATAAGATTCTTAGCTACTTACTAGGCAAAAATCTTCCATCACCAATAGACAATAATAAGACAATATAAATCAGTGGAAATAATCGTACAAATACATATATGTATTTTACGTATTTAATATGCATCATAAGTCGTCCACTGACGCACGCGTCCAAAGCCTTAGTATAGACATCCATATGTCTGTTTAAGTAATCCCATCACACTCATTAATTTCCTTCCAAGAGGAAGTGTGATCAAAATTTTAATGATCACACTAATGCCCATCCGGTATCCGGAGGATGGATGTGGTGATATTTTCTTGTTAAAATTGCCCACATGGTCCAGTTGTTGTGGTCAACGACATTTGACCAGAGGCGTCACCAACGTATTGACGCCATTTTATCGATGGTCGGTTTTTATTTTATTTGAAAACACTAAATCAAGCTATTTACACACGAACTATGTATTTTTTAGAATTGTGTGAATATTGACTAATTGAGATCGCCTTAGTACGTAAGGCGTCTCTCAAATAACGCACTCGTGTCACCTTTATTCGTCTGCCATTATCTCGGTACAAGTGTGTTTTGATGAGTACAATGCTTGGCCACCATGTACATCTTGATAAGTACAACATGTTGTGGACAATTCTTGACAACAAACAGTCAAACAAACAGAATTGCCTCAAAAATCGCAAACACCGTATGTTATAATCTGAATTGCGATCACCGCCACAATAACTTTCATACATTGACGATCGTCAAACTCTTTCTATGCGTGTATAACTCATTTTTAATTTAAATCTTGTTTGCTCTACAAAATTTGAGACACAACTCTACATTTCGTTAGTTATATCAGGAGTTAAAAGCAATGACTATTAATTGAGTTCAATTACAGAAACGTGATAACGGTTATACCTTTAAAAATATTTCCAAAATCATGGAATGCTCGGTACTAATACCGTGGTAAAAATGTTTGTTTTCTTGTTCCTGTTTTCTTTCGGAGGTGCAATGATTTGTTTTGCATCCGCTGTGCTTACTAAACATGTCTCTTAACATATGGGCGCCCCTTAGTGCAAGAAAATGTCAGCAATTATAAATCAAAAATTGTACTTCTGCAACTTTAATGACTTTAGTCGATTCCATCTAGAGAACAAGAGAAAAAATATATTTATTTATATATACATACATTGTGATAATTTCTTTTTAGATTTTGTCACTTATAAAGCACTTTAATGAATTAAAAATTTGAAATAAGAAAATTATATTAAAATAATTCAAACATACAGACATACCTACATGTCACCGTTTCCCTTTTTTTGTGTACGGTAAATAATAATTTTATTGTATTGTATTGCACAGGCAAAACTGTAAACATTCAACAGAAAATCAAATTTCAGTCAAATCCAGGTCTGTACATCTAGGGCGTTTTCACCCAAACATTTCAATCAACTTTCGTACGACTTTGATGATGTTGATTTAACATGGACTCCTTTTACCGATGCTTGACATTTCGAAACCAGCTGAAAACAAATCAGGTTGTCTGAATAAAATATCACTCGCTGTAACGGTGACGGGAAAAACACGTGAGGGAATCTACACGTGACAAGATTTCTGTATGATGCACCTGTCTACCGCGACACACTATGACCGTAAAACATCTCATTCAGCGACTAAAGCCGTGGCGAGTACATCATCACTCTATTCCCATTCTACTGTTTTGTTTTCGTTTCATGATAATTTGTTCGGTTTTGATCCGAATTGTGATTGATACGTCTTATATTGTTCCTTTCATTTTATCTCCACTTTCTTTTATTCTATTAATTCTATCTATAGAACTGTAGGGTGAGCTGGATTGTCTGTTTAAAATATACGTATGAATCACATCGTTAGAAATGGGACGTGTGAGTCAGACTGTACCGATATGGATGTAACCCAGTTCATTTAGTACTAACTGGGTTTGGTCTATGTAAATCTATATGTTTTATCACTGCACTGTCTTCGTCGTTATCCTACTGCAACTGTGGACAGCTCATTAGTATTTCTGGTTTCGTTACGGTATCCTTTACGGATAAGGCTATTATATATTTATCTATACATCGAGTATCATAGTTCGAGTATCATATCCATGTATATACATTAATGCGTTATATACGTTTCCGGGGTCGTTGCTTTCATAATAATAATAATATTTTGGCCCATATTACACATGATCACAGAGGATGTAAAAACTACTATGATGACTAGACAGCCCATAAGCTTCATACATAAACTTTTAATTAGGAACATAGACTCTTTGACAGCCAAACACAGGACAGCGACTCCCGCCCATCATTCAACGCCTTAAGATTACCACACCTACCACTAAAACTATGTATCTGGAAGAATTGTTTTCAACTCAATGGCTACTGAGCTATGATCTGTTTAATAACCTCAGACGTGCCCGACTTGTGACTGGACTTACTCGCAAATTATTATGTGTTAGATTCAAATGTTCCCAAATTGGATTTGTGAGTCAGTCAGCACAGACAATGTTCTCGCTGAAACAGAAACACTTTGCTCCATTTACTTGCACGTGTTTATTCCAAACTGAATTGTTTATATGGCATTTTATTATCTCTCATTGTGATTTCCGTTGTTGATTCTGTAACTACTTTTGTGTGCTTCGAAAGAAATGTTGGCCCGGACATCAATCGCCATGTGAACAGGTTTGCAATAGTATCCTATAGAATGTTTTAGACTATGCTTCGGTCATCACTGGTGGGTCTGCAGCTCATCGCGTTAGCAATAGATTATATTTTGCTTGTCTTATTTGGTTTCCTCTTTCTACTCTCTCAGTACTATAGGTAATAACGTTATATTTATTTAGTACTGTGCATTATTGTTATCTTATCTTTAGTTTTAGAAAAACCTGTGTTTTAACTATGTTCCCTGCGATTCCTCTGTTTGCACCTAAAAATATATTGTACTGTCTGTAGCCTCAGGGAATCGCGTGCTCAGTTTTTATTCTAATATGAAATGCCTGCAGTGAAATGGATTCAATTCATTCGCTTTCAAAACTAAATGAATATAACGTAACATCACGCCTGTAATTCCCGAAGGTGTAGGTAGAGGAGTATGGTACACCCCCACGTTTCGCCAGTTACGTTTAAATCCCACAATGGAATAGGTGGTGAGCCTATTGCCATACACCGAGCACACGTCCAGACTCCGAGTCACTAATAGAAATTCTAAATTAGAAAAATCCAATAGCACCCGACCCGGGATTTGGACCCAGGACCTCCCGATCGGCAGTCGCGGTTG
>DWMG01002432.1:0-13264 GCA_018244855.1 Elbella merops
CTCGTCTGTTATAGCAGGGTGCACCACGTGCAGGTGAGGTTGACTTGGGCTCCTGAGATGGTGGTTAGAACCCCTTAAATATAATAATAAAGAACTATATAAGAAATATAATATAATATAATTAATATAAGAACCAAAGATAATATATTTAGTTATATATATTTTAATGCTACACAAAAAAATAGTAATAGCATTATTTGTTATGAAGTATTGTAAATTATTATCTATCTGCGATTTCCTTTAACGCGCGGAGGATGAAACGAGCTATTTAAACAAGATTATTAAGACGGATATTAATTATATCTAGATATGTAATACCAGGGTATGGTTTGGTTATGCTAAACGTATGTTTTAACCAACGGTATTCACACAACGCATTACGGGTATAATATAATATTAATACAAAGTGGCGAAATTCGGAACACCCTGTCCCTACAGCCTACTTACGGACATGCGTGCTATAGCCATAGCTAAGCGGTAGGTATTATTAATTTATCTGTAGCGTAGAACTAACCATCGCCCGGCACCCCTGCCACCCCGAGACCCCCGTACCTCTGTTTAAACATTTCCAAATGAGTATGCAGAAGATTGTACCTAATACATGTCCATACGTGGCGGAGCAGCCCTGGCCCTCTAAATTACTTGAGCTTTAATTAAAAGCCGAGTAATTCTGTACATGACAAGTATTCCAACTACGACCTCTATGACCTCCGATAGTGTTAACTGAATTTTGCACTTTAGCTCAGTGGGCGGGCGGCTGCTACGCTGGCGCGGCATTTTCTTTTTTGCAATAACGACATATTTGTTAGTGTGGCGCTTTGAATACTATTTATATTATATATGTGTCTGAAATAACTTGACTCTTTATTGAAGTTAGCAATACTTTTGTTTATATACGAGTATGTCTTACGGTACAGGATAAATTTACGTTTTAATAAAATTGCTATTAAGTTAACACATTTATAATCTCATGGATTAATAATTATCTTTAATTCTTCTTTTTTCTGCTATCGCTAAGTTATTCTTATAAAGTAATCTTATAAAGCTAAGTTATACTTATTCGATGTATACTATGTGTTTTATGTATAATATTCATATCATAAACTAAAAGAAAATTTGCAGTGACAAAATTACCTGGGCCCAAGAGAAGTGATTTGACTACGTTATTTGTTAATATTGAGGCACATTTAAGATGATATCGCCATTTTATTTGGGGCGCTTAGAGGTGGGCAAGCGTTTCAAGTATAGATGTGGGTATTAGTAATTTGCGTTTTTTGATTCAATCTTCATTTCTTTAGCATTATCATTATCATTATCATCATCATCATCATCATCAGGCTACTCCCGTCCACTGCTGAACTTAGGCCTCTCCAATGGCCCGTCACTGAGCTCGATCTTCAGCTCTTCACATCCAACCACTGCCAGTCCCACTTTGCGTATATCGTCATTCCACCGAGTTGGTGGGCGTCCTACGCTACGTTTTCCAAGTCGTGGTGTCCACTCCAGAATACGTCTGCTCCAGCGTCTGAACCATCATTTACTAAAATTAAACTATTTTCATTAATTTTCATAAGCAGTCGACATTCGGGATGTAATTATTACAAACTGCTTTTAATGTGTCTCTGCAAAGTATCGAACAGTAGATACTATATGGTACATGAGCTGTTAAAAGTTTCAAAAGACAATTTATATATAAATAATAATCACATTTCTGTAACAAATACAGTCTCATATTTTCCATAAAATAAAGTGTTAAATAGTGCCAAAAGTTTAATGTCTACATGTTGCTTTTTTGTTAATCTAATTATAATTGTTGCGACTGCTTCGTTGGTCGAGTGGTTGCAAGCGCGACTGCAGATCGAATGGTCATTCGGTCGGGATTCGAATCCCGGGTCGGGTACTATTGGATTTTCTAATTCCGAATATCTAATAGTGACTCGGGGTCTGGATCTATGCCCGGCTTATGGCAATAAGCTCACCACCTATTCCATGGGACGTAAACATAATTGGTGAAACGTGGAACTAATCTGCCTACCTCTTTGAGGATTACAGGCATCATGTTACATTTTTTTTCTGATTATATGTATGTACTTTCTGATTATGTGTATGTACGTATACATATGTACATCTTTGCCAACCTTAACACCAGATATTGCCATTCCATTTATTGTATTTTTTTACGCCGCTAGACAACTGTTTCTGACAACAGCCATCCAAAGAAATCAGGGTACGGATTAACCATGAATTTAAATGCCCTCTATAGGCATAAGAATTCGTGTGCATTTTCACCCTGTGCAACTTGCAAGCGAAAAGGCAAACCCGTTTTTGTAAAGGGTTTTCAGATACTTACGAATAGAAACAATTTAAAAAACATGCCACATTTATTCAGTTAATAATAGATAATATAACACCACAAATAATAAATAGAGCATACCAAAGTATTATGTAATGCGAAGGTCGTTTCGTTTACGAAGCTAAAGGGTCCCAATGGACTGACACGGGTGTCTTTGGAATCACTCGTAAAACTTACGGCTGTTTCCACGTTTATACCCGTGCAGCTGCAAGATTAAATATCTTATAGAGCTGAATAAATATTTTATAGATATAAGCAACTACAGTAGGTTAATCGTTATCAGTATATCAAGTTGGAAACATAAGGCATGATCATCATCATTATCAGCCTACTCCCGTCCACTGCTGGACATAGGCCTTTCCAATAGCACGCCACTGTGCTCGATCTTAAGCTCTTCGCATCCAACCACCACCAGTCACGTATACCGTCACTCCATCTAGCTAAAGGGCGCCCTACGCTACGTCTGCCAAGTCGCGATCTCTACTCGAGAACACGTCTGCTCCAGCGGCTATCGGTTCTGCGACAGATGTGACCAGCCCATTGCCACTTCAGCTTGCTAATCCTAAGGCATGATAATTTTTATTATTTCTCTTCGCGTTGGCTATCTGATATACTAGTACAATGTTAATATCTTCGAAGACTGTAGACATCAGGATTCCCTGAACCTAGGATTATAAAATATACATACATAGATTGCAAATTTTTCTTGAGTGACTTCCAGTAAACACGGTAAGCAGTTCATTGATTACAATTTCTAGGTATCATTTATGGAGCAGTGCAGATTGAAGGCGTGTAGGACTGGTTAAATATTGTTATTTACACAAAAGATGATTTATCTCGGCATCGCACTTGTGGAGAGTTTACGTATTGCCCAGTTATTGTGACAATCCAACAATGTGGTCATTGAGACATTTTTATTGAGTTTCAGTACGACAACCATCATCATCATCGTTATCAGCCCGCCGCAGTTCACCGTTCTGCATAGGGCTCCAATAGCTGTAGGGTTTATGCCCATAATTCCCATGCTGGTGATAATATCAGGTATCATCATTATCAGCCTACTCTAGCCCACTGCTGGACATAGGCCCCTCCAATAGCACGCAACTGAGCTCGAATTTCAGCTCTTCGAATCCAACCACTAGACAATCCAACCAGCCACCAATCCACCTAGCTGGAGGGCGTCCTACGCTACGTTTTCCATGACGCGGTCTCCAGGTAGATAACTTTATAATTAGTTGATCTTCATTAGTTGAATTTTTAAGTTATCGACATTGCGGAAAACGCGTTACCCCTCCTTTGCCCTTACAAACTTTTCACTACGTAAGTCTATGGTTAATGTTCTCCCTAACGATATGTCGCATTACTTTTTCGGAGACGGGTTCCGGTGAGTGTGAAGTTAAGTAAATACTTGCGCATCATTCACGTTTAGAAAAACACAAATGTCAAGTTGCGTCTTATTTTGACCCAACTTAGCCTTTTACATTTCTATCCATTTAGGTCAATTGGTGATTGTAGGTAATAATTTATGCAAATTTAATATGTGTTTCAATTGTAATTATTTGCTAATACGATCCAGTAAACAAAACATGATGCACAAAAATCACCACAGATTACAAAACTCAAGAAAGTAGTCGTCAGCATTATAACAGAATTTCTTTTACAATGACATAACTCTGGCCAATTACATAAGGCTTAATCCGTCCTCAGCGTGTCGAAGTTGACTCCGGCAAAGATTAAGGCTGTATGAATGGTTTGGCCAAGTTATTAAGGTTGTTTGTTGTGAACAATTTGCCCGGCCGTTGACTTTTCCTTTCATTCACGGCCGCCTGTCTATTCTCACGAGTCTCGCCTGCTATCGCTATTAGTAAGCCCGACATCGATAATTATGTTGCTCTCGGTGCTAATTATATGATTTTTGTACACAGTCTGCACAGTTAAATCTTTCAATGCAGTACAATATGATATTATTAAGTACTACCCTGCAATGGGTATTAGATGTTACAACAGGTACTCAAATAACATAATAAAGGTTGAGTAGGATCTAATCCTACTCAAAAAGGCTTATTAAAGAGGCTACCTTTTGAATTTTCTAAACACTTCACTGATATTCCAATGTTTTCTTGCGTAATATCGTAACGTCACGCCTGTAATTCCCGGAGGAGTAGGCAGAGGAGTGTAGTACAATCCCACGTTTCACCAGTTACTTTTAAGTTCCATAGAATAGGTACTAAGCCTATTGTCATATACGGGGCATAATTCCAGACTTCGAGTCACCACTAGAAATTCTAAATTAGAAAAATCCAATAGCACCTGACCCGGGATTTAAACCCAGGATATTCCCATCAGCATACTCGCGCTTGGAACCGCTCGACCAACGAAACAGTAATTTTTTTATATAAAAATAGGCTCGCGTTTGGCTGTAATCGCACCTGGTGGAAAGCGAGATGCAGCCTAGGATGTAGCACGCTCGCCTTTTGTTTGGGGATATTATTGTTCATAAATAGAAAAAGGGTTACTGGGCTCATTGACGTTAAGTGGAGACTGCAGCCTACTCAAGTGCATATTTAACAGGCAGCAATGATTTTATAATTAAAATTAATGAGATCCTTCTTATATTCTGTAACGCGTCAATACCAATTGCCGCGCTTGTCTTACATTTACATATATTAAGTTTCTTTGTGTCGAATATTGTGTTGATGACTTAAATATATCAGTATGTGAAGCATATATGAAGTACCATTGTTGTATTAGGTATTAGTAATTTCTGGTACTAGGTATCTACTGCTATTCTGGCCAGTACCTGACTTATTCAGGTGTCTACATAAGTCTTTTCTGGTATAGAAATTAATGAGCTGATGTAACAATTGTAGGACTATCAAATGCCCCCATAATTGTCATTTTCGTATGATATAGACACGTTTAGTCTACATTTGCTTATTGCACGAACAGGTTCGTTGCTGATGATTTTGAAGCCGAACTCCGAAAGAGAGATGGCATTATTAAAAATATATTAATATTTTTGACAGAACTGAATAATTGTTTTCGAAAAACTCGTAAACGTGTACGAGTACAAGTTATGAAATGTGGTTTCTAAATAAGTATATAAAATTCGGTGTATATCTAAGTCAGTTATTCTGAACTGGATGTACGTATTAACGGTGACCACTTACCATCGGGTGGCCCGTCTGCCTATTTGCTAGGCTAAATATAAACAACAAAAAAAATGAGATTATCGTTGATTAAAAAGATTTAATGCCATGAATAAAATATTTATTGTCAAAATGATGCTTTCTTACGTGTCTGATATTTTTTTTATTACGTAATTTTTCTTAATTACTGACATTGCTCACGGAAGTTACATCTAAGTATGTATGTTGTTTATAATTAAATAGTGGATCGATGGATATTTAGGTATTAATATTTTTTGATATATTTTACGGATATCAAAATAACTACTGGCGTAAGATTTAAGATAAGATTAAGATAAGATACCAATAGGAACATTATTTAATACAGTATTTAGTTTGGATTTTCTTAAATAGTTATTAACTATTCATACTTTGTAAATAAGGTGTGATTGTGTTAGTTTTACAATTATTGCTTACTTTTATTATTTACTTGTTAACGTTGAATCATGTCATAGGTGCGAAATTTGAATTGAGACATGCGGACTACGTCGTGGGAAATATGTACAAGAGATATGGAAGAAACTATTTAATTGACTTTTATACGTAATATGACAGAATATTAAAGTAGATCCTTATCCTTTAGGTAGAAACGCCTGTAGTTTTCATAAGCTTCACGCTGTGGATTTCTCTGTCGTTTTTCAATTAAGCAGTTCGGACTGGGGCAAGTTTGGAACGCACGGACTAGAAATTGTATAAAATGTGGCAGAGCACATTTCCATCGGCAAGGGAATTTGCACAAGGAGGAACAAGGAAGAAGCGGGGGCACCCCTTTCTCTGGGGGGGCAGGGTCCATCCGCCCTACATATAGGGTAGGCTGTTTAGAGCGCGCCGGGCACGCACGCCGCTCTGTTCTACAGAATCAGGGCTGCGCGCCGGACATACAGGGTTGGCACATTTATGACCAAAGCCGGTTTACTTCTTAATCAAGAACTTATACATACCACTACAATGCATTAAAATACGCTACAATATGTACCTCTGAAACAACGATATACATTACTAGGGTGCAAATTAAAAAAAAAATTAATTGCGTAAACTATAATGTAAGTATTGAAAATCGAAATTCTAGCAATATATAATAACATTCTAAATATAAGCAACGAATCACATAAAATCACTTGATCATTTAACATAGCTTTCTCGAATTTGCAATACGTCGCGAACACGCGTGCCCTATTTTTACAAAAAATATATATTAATGAATTTGCTACCCACCTACATACTTTCCGTTAATATCAAAAGGATGCTCCATTTTATTGAAAAATATCCGAGATTCTATTTTCGATTGAAGTTACACGTGTTTGGGATTTTAATGATGAGAGGCAAGAAACCCTTCAAATATTTATTTCCATCCGGATCTAATTGTAAGTGGACTTAATTTGGGAGTGGAATATTGAATGTAGAAAAAGCTTAATATGTTGGGTCTCTAAGCTTAGGCCTCATTATAGAGAGCGGCGTGGGTTCAAGAATTTTATTTATCACAAGCAACTCCATCCATATTATAGAAATAAATTCCTTCAAAGAAACTAATTATACCCACGTTTAGTACACAAGTATCTTTGTGCAAAAAGAAATTCGGGTGTCGTCAAAGGAATGACGCTGTCATATGGCTGCCCGTTTTTAATGTTTGGTCTTTATCATGATTTCTTTACCGGTTTGGTGACTGGCAGCATGGACTTAATCAATAGCTAAAAATCCTACTTTATTTGACTATTGCTAAACAGTATTCAGAGAAATATTGAAAAAAAAAATGTTCCTATATAGCTTTGCGAATTTAATTTATTCATACCCAAGCAAAATTTATAGGAAGAACGAGAAATATTCAATGAATTCAGAATGAAAATTTTATATCGCTCAAGTCTATTGAATTTCAGGTTTGTATCAATTTCAGTATCATTATTTCAGCGGGCAAAGCAACAAGATTTTACTGTAATATTTTTTAGATCCGTGGAGAATATTTGAATAGGATTTCATTTTATGAACATAATTTCATTACACAATCAACTGAAAAGCATTGGGTTCGGTTTTATTTAATACTCGTATTGCTTCGCGTGTGTTACTTTTGAGTTTCCATTTCGTTCGAATTATAATGAATTACTTGTATTAAGCCATTTTGCGTAAATAACGTGCGTAATCCACACATAATTGTATGACGCTTTTGAAATTAAATAACACTGGCTGTAATGGCGAACGAAAACATCGTTAGGAAATCTGCACGTGTGAGTTCTCCGTAATATTCTCTAAATCGTGTGGCGGCTGCCAATTCGTATTTGGTTACAGTGGCATTACTACGGCCTAAATATTTCTCATTTATATTATATTGGTATTGTAGTTATACTGTACCTATTTAAATATTTATGATATTACTTTAAATCCGTAGTTGGCTGTATCAATGTATGTATGTTCCAAGAGCTGTTTATTTTGTTTATAATACAAAATAAAAATAGTGAGAGGAAATCTGTTTCCGACAATGGAACATAGAGAGCGTTGATGATGATGACAATGACTATCACGGTGGCGATGAAGATGTTAAACGTGTGTAATGGATACTTTTATTAGCTACTCCATCAGTGCAATGTCCGTACAACGAAGACAATACTCTGGACCTAAATACTATTTTTCTGTAAACAAAATTAGTATTATTATTACAAGTTACGAAACATCTAACCATCCCATTATGTAGTAGTTTTATAACGAGAAAAAACTGGTGAGTAAAGTTTCTCAGCGGCGCGAGTCGCTTCCGTTCCTTTTTCAAATCGGCCGTATTGTTGAGAGCCGCGATTCTCACATTATCGATCGCATCGACACCCGCTGCAGCGGACAGGCAATTATCACGCCCACCATATAACATTGCGTGGGCTTTTTTTATTATGGAATGTTGGAATTTATTCATAACTATATTCCATACGAGCGACGTATTGGATGATTTTTTTCATTATTGTTCATTTCATTATTCCCTCCCTCTCGCCACATGCAACACGTCATCGGGCGCTGTTGGGAATTTATTAGTTTGGTGGCGATCGTGTAACCCAGTTTGCATTTTCATTTCGACGTATGTTTTTCGTTTTCTAGAATATTTCGTACGCTCCCTGTCGGAGTCGTCGCCGAGATTTATATGACTTTTTCGTAGAGCAAAAAGGTCGACACCGCGAGCGATCAGATCGGCTAATATAAGATCTCTACTGGGGACCCTTATTTATCAAAATGAATTTTCCCTATTTGAAGTAGAGACGGGTGATAACCCAGACTTATGTCCTTACGGTTAACTTTGTAATGTATTCTTGACGTAATTTTTTATGATAAGTGATTTTATTCGGTGTTTATATTGTGCTAAATATACAATAGATTATAGAATTTTAATTACGCTGGCGAAGAGCCAAGTTTTAAACATTGTACCGATTCTAATACTTTCCAAGCGTGCATTAGTTTTAATATTATTATTACCAAGTCTACTACTACTCATGTTATTACTAATATTGAGAGAATGAATTGAAGCTCTTCGGTTGAGCGTTCTATTTATCTTTTTTTTTGTTTCATCAGCAAAAAAATATACAATAATATCTTAGGACGCCACTCACAGCCATCTGATCCAAGCATCAAGAGAGCTTGTGTTATGATAACCAGGCGGCTGATAAACTACATATATACTTACATAGATATTTTTGACGGCCAGAAAAAGAAAAAAAAATTGTGCTCATCACACAAGTGCCACAAGTATTCACTAAATAGTGCACTAACGAAGCTGTCAAAGCGACCGTGTTGAGTGCGGTTATCTTTTTGAGTTTTATCAAAAAGATCCATAAAGTATAATCTAAACACTTCATAGCGTTCACTGTGCTTATTATATGTATCACATTACGATCATTGCATTGTCGGTTCAGTACAAGACCGTTGACCGTAGCCGCACTTCAATGTGACGTGTAAACGATTATTTTATCATGCATTCAACTAAACCTTTTAAGAAAAGGCCGAGGTTTTTGGCCAAAAGCCAAACATCCGTTGTAATGGAGAGCACGCGTCGCTTCACGGCTTATCTCAAGAGGATGCCTACTACTTCCGGTGGCCGGCGACTGGTGCCCCCTCAACCGGAAATGTTCTGGATCCCCGGTGAAATATTAAAATTCTTCTCTGATGTTTTTAATGATCCTCTAAGTAATTGTCTATGTTTATGCCAAACTTTTAATGCCCTTACTTGAAATTAGCCAACTGTACCTACTGGCACATAATTGCGTCTCTCCAATGAGCCTCTGCTTCAAAGGGCAACTGCTTCCGGTTAGCCGGACAGCCATGTGCTCATGATTCTGCGCTTTGTGACATATTAAGTGTTTCCCATAACTTTGAGAGCTACTTACATTTTTTGTGTTTATAGCTACCTCGTTGGTCGAGTGTTTGCAAGCACGATTGCTGATTGGAATGATCCCGAGCTCGATCCCCAGGTCGGGTATTATTGGATTTTTTTAACTTTGAATTCCTAGTAGTGGTTCAGAGTGTGTATTTGTGCCCGGTGTATGGCAATAGATCACCACCTATTTCATAGTGGGACGTAAACGTAACTAGTGAAACGTGGGAGTATACTGCACTCGTTTGCCCACATTTTCTATTGTTACTATTTCATATTTTCTATCCAATTTAAAAAATACCCATAAAGCATCTCTGTCAAAAGTGTCATGATGTTCAATCATATGTACATGATGTCCAACAATACGTGATATGTTACATCCAATTTAAAATGACTCATGACATATTGCTTTCGGAAATGTCAAGATGGTAAAAATATTTACACATACAATGATATATGACATGTAATGTACACAATTGTAGGTTTAATCATCGACTTATTGTATTGTTAGCCAACAGCCCGATAGCAGGCTTATACACCTCTTACATGACATCGTGGAGAATTCCAAGGAGTGCAGATTTTTTCACAATGTTTTTCTTCGCCGTTGTGTTAAACTGTTGACGTAAACGTAACTGTTGAAACGTGGGAGTGTAGTAAACTCTTTCGGGAATTACAGGCGTGAAATTTCGTTTTTTTAAACTGTTGACATAAAAGGGAGAGATTGTTACATGATTTATTTACGTGGTTTTATCGTCTTCTTTTGGTACGACGATTTTCAACCTCTCAATTATACTTTCAACGATTGAAGGTTTTGAAGTTTTTGCTTATCCGCTCGGAAATATCCGTTCGTGAAATATTGAAATCCTCACTGATAAATGCTCTCCGGCGATATCTACACGCCATACAAATCTCGCTCCCTTTTTTATATTCGTATCGAAATTTCGACGACGTTGCCCGTCCTCTTGCCAAGCTTTGATTTATTATTCATGAAGTACTTCTTTGAATACCGTTACGGATATTCAGAGACAACAAGCAATACGTTTCTTTATCTATATACTCGTATATACATATATGTTTAATATGTTAACTACTTGGAAGTTGGAAATTATTTATTTCTTTTTGTTAGTAGACAAACTATGTTGGTGAACTTATACATACTACTAGAGGAATTTTAATTATTGCTGTTTAACAAATGGTTAATGAAATTTTTGTTGGTATTATCGTTATAAAAGTACCTAGCTATGGCAGTTTGAGAGAGGTACTCAAAACTTTTACACTAAAACCGCAAGCCATTAGAGGTCTCCTAGCATTTTACACTTTTCGTATTACGTAAGAATTTATATGTGCGACGTGTCTCGTCATGACGGATGACTCACTAGTGCGTACTCCCTGTTACAGAAACGAAGCATGAACTGGAAGATCTCATGGCTGACATCAAGAAAACTGCCAACAAAGTCAGAGGAAAATTAAAACGTAAGTCTATTTTTCGAAACTGTATACTAGTTGACCAGACAGATATACAATAAGCGTGCTTAAACTTGTGAAGGTTTAGATCAGAGGAGAAAAAATATTTTTTTCTTTTTATATAATTGGCGGTCAATTTTGCGACATATCCAGTGAAGATAAATGTAATATATAATTTTGTATGGATGCCAGATGTGATACGACCCGCCTTAAGAAAGTAGCCACACAAATACGCTAACAAAACTGTTAGATTAAAACCAGTGAGATCGATAGAGACAAAAATACAAAAAAAACATACTAATAAGAAATGATTGAAAGAACAACGTAGAATCACATTCGTCTCGTGTGCATTTCACAGACATAGAGCAGAACATCGAACAAGAGGAGCACTCGAACAAATCGTCTGCGGACCTCAGGATAAGAAAGACGCAGCACTCGACGCTGTCGCGCAAGTTCGTCGAGGTGATGACGGAGTACAACCGCACCCAGACCGACTACAGGGACCGGTGCAAAAACCGGATACTCCGACAGCTGGAGATCACCGGCCGCGCCACCACCGACGACGAGCTCGAGGCTATGCTGGAACAGGATAATCCGGCTGTCTTCACTCAAGGGGTGAGTCATTTTCCTCCATACTGCTTCTGTACTGCGTACACTGCTCACGTTATCTATTTCCGCCAAGTGTTTTTCCAGTTTAATGATAATGTCAATTAATATCAATCTGAACGTGATAATCAGTCACGCTCAATTATCACGGCTAAAATTAACGAGAGCACATTTATCTCGTCAAAGAAATAAATGTATGTAAACCTTTCATCTGTATTGATCGGGTTATTTATAATGATGTACTAACATTATGGTGTAAATATAAATATCGTCATGTTAAAATGTTTATTTATATAATATATAGCTTTATTTAGCTTTCTCAAACCGAACAGCCTGTAAATTTTTCTTTACAAATTTAATATGGCAAAATGGCAAACGGATCACCTCATGATTATAAATGTACCGGCCTAACTCATGTACGTTTTTCGGGGTGGCCCGACTAGTTTCGGACCTGTACGAGGTCCTTCCTCATGAGGGTCATCTCATGGTAAGTGGTTATCGTTGTCTCTGACTTTGTGCGATACCAATGCGTTGTCGGCGTTGAAGGAGAGTTCTTGTCATGCCGTTCTTAAAAACCTCAAGGCAACAGTGCTCTGGGAATAATAGATATTTTTAAATTTAATAACCTAATTTGTCGAGTGAAAACACCCATTTAAGACGATTATGCATATGCCACGTACAACGATACAGCACTGTCCAAGGCCATTGCACGCTGTTAAAAATCGATATCGTAATACACGGAAACTCATTTTAATAGCTTTTGATTGTTTTAAGCGATAGTGCATGTGCAATGTACTCGCTGATCGCTATAATTTAATACAACGGAAATTTGCGTACTGCAACATGTCAGTATAAATGTGGCGTAGTCTGTGGCTTCGGTCGTTGACTACCACTATGTTCGAAGTATTTTTTGTTTTTTTTGTATCGTATCATTTTAATTTATTGCATTTAAACTAAGTACAATCTAAAATTTATTTTAGTTTGTTAGTGGGAATTCCTAATGAATGTACTTACCATTAAAATATATAAAGAATCATGGTACTTAACTCGGTGTTCGACATACGTAGCGTTTAGTTGAGTTGAGTCATTATATACTCGGCTTGTAAAGTATGTAAATGTGGGCGTTTCAAGTGAATCCTAGTATCCACTGACGTCTCACTCTCGATCGGGCTTAATTTGTAATCACTCAAAATAAAACACAACATAACATCACGCCTGTAGTTCCCCGAAGGCGTAGGCTGAGGAGTATGGTACTTACCCACGTTACATCAGTTATATTATATGTCTCACCATGGAATAGGGAGTGAGCCTGTG
>DWMG01002433.1:0-13263 GCA_018244855.1 Elbella merops
TTTGTAGAATGTTATTAATGAAAAATTTGTAAGACCTTTATCAGTTTCCTGTCGCTTAGTATATTAACAATCATGAGCCAATGGCCGCAGGGCAGTAGAATTGATCATTATTGATTTGACAGACCATTGTTACAGCACAAAATAATGTGTCCTAAATCATTGACGTTCTGCTTGATAGGTTGAAAACACTTAGTGATATTTTCCCTGAACTTATACTCATCGAAATAAATGCGAGGTAATTTTTGTATAACAAAAAATCAGCCAATTGAGAGTCAAGCGTATTATGTTTGTTCATCATAAACATATATCTTTTGAAACATACGGAAAACATTTCTAAGGAGTATAAATGTTTTGCGAATAAACAAACTGCTTACACGTGGAACTAGAGACTCAAAGGAATGAAACTGGAAATATATTGTTGTTCGACGAAATAATATGTCTGATGTTTTAATTAAAACCTCCATTAACTCTATATACATGTTCAAGTAAGACTATTATACGCAAAGATTTTATTACCTTTTAATTTTAACTTTTCATTAATATGTATAATATTAACGTTGTAAATATTGTCGTAACCTTTTCTTTTATTTCAAGATACTATCAGATAAGTTTTATCATATGGCAAATATGCCAAAATAAGCGTAGATAAATTTCAAAAAAATAATAAGATACAAATACTTTCAGTATATCCTCTGTGAATTTTTTCACTCCACCTTGTCGTCAGCATGGTGATAACTGAAGTTGTTTCCAATAAACCACTAACAATAATAACTATACCAGTTCCAAATATCTAACTACAGTACACCCAGCTCTATCAAGATGTAGGTAACTGATTCTAATTTTAAAATCTTTACAAGCAGAGGGCCTACACCCTAGGTCCAATGACGTACCTACGTACGCGAAAAATAATTAAATACCTTATCATTCGCGGCTCGTTCGACATGAATACACCGCATACCATTTAAATTGCTTTCCTTTGTGCATCTTTGAATCGCCTGACCTTCGTTCGAGCTTTGTGCTAAGCAAATATAATATAGGCCACCTTCCCGAATAGAGCACCTTCTACCCAAAAATGACTTCTTTTGTCGTCAACAACAATGCATGATTTATCATCGGACACCGCCGCAACGACCTCAAATTCATATTAAAATGGGCCGGTAGCCTTACATAGACTAACTGACTATATGACACAGAGGGTGTATGACTAAAGTTTTGTCATAACGTCGAATTTTGGGCGTTCCAAAAGAGAGAAGTAAACGCGCAATGCCGTCAATTGCGATGGTTGACAAGCATCATTAACCTGTAATAATAGTTTTAATATTGTTCACTTAGCAACAGCATAATGGAACAATACCGAGCATACTAAGAATAAAGCGAAGTTTAAATATTAGAAACAAAACAGGTAAATGCCTTTGTGTGAGTTGATAAAATAGCATCTAAATTTAATCTCATCATTTTTCTGTTTATGATGTAACAAAGTAATTAATTTATAGATTGTTAATAACTTGGACCCTGTAGATTCTTCTTACACTAGAATGATGTAATTACCAATAACATTTCTATGTAGTACGAATATATATAGTCTATATAGCGAACAGACCAGGGTACTGATCATTAAAAAAATTAACCTGTTGCAAGATAATAGTAAATTACCTGTTCCAATAATTGGACGTTCGCAATATGGAACTATATGGCGATTTGACAGAAAAATATAATATGACTGCCGTATTGCACACAGATGCAGTAAATAGCGCAGGGAACCACGTAATTTTCATTTGGCAAATGATTGAATACCTGCATATAATTAACAGAGAATTTATCGTACACAACGCATTACATTTTATCTTTTCATGTTCATCGTATTGCATGACTAATTACCTAGTATATCAATTTCATTTAATGATATTGTCAATGTTTTCCGCGAACGACGAGTATACCATACACGATCGGGGTCGTCCATTCATAATCACGTATTTACATGTACTTACATTTCCGTGTAATAAAAAAGTATATTGTATCATATAAAGTCCTAATTGTAACAGTA
The DNA here is from genome assembly GCA_018244855.1 of Elbella merops. Lineage (NCBI taxonomy): Eukaryota > Metazoa > Arthropoda > Insecta > Lepidoptera > Hesperiidae > Elbella > Elbella merops. The sequence continues at coordinate 2,045 of DWMG01002433.1, forward strand.
ATAGGTATATTTATGAGCTAAGTGCAAACAGACATACATAAGTATAATACTATGAATGCGCTAAAATTATTTTTGTTTAAATATAGTAGGTAAAAAGCACAAGTAGCAACTGTCTTAAACAATGATTATTCGTTTACAAGGATTAGTACTGACCTGTATATTAGTATCACTAGAAAGCTAGCATAAACGCAATTAGTGATATTTAGTATGTTTTGTTTGTTTGGGCATAGGAGTGCTTCTACTTCCGAAGTTAGATATCAGTCGCTGCTAGTACAAAATATGGATCAGCAAGCACATCCTTTAGAGCGAAACATAAATTATTTTAACGCTAATGCTTCATGGTAGAAATAGGTGTAACGGCATCCTTTTTATTCCGATATTTTTCATAATTTTTAAGCATAAATAAATCGTCAACATCTGTTATAATAAAAGAGCACTAAGAGCACTCTAAGTAGTTGAGAATTTTAAATTTCAGAGTAATGTCTTCTCTGTTTTGTATGCGACACTCTATATCCGATAAGGCTCGCGCGCCGTGTCGACTGTGGGTGGTAAGTGTGCAGAAGTATGCGTTATAATTTCAGTGAAAATGATAAACTACTTTCGTTGTTACAAAAATGGAACATGCACTCATTTACTAAAGAAATAGTAGTTAATCAAGTTGTGACTTTTTTTTAAACTAACTACTAATTTCCGACCCTTACAATGCACTTTTTGTTTGTAACGTTTATAAAAAATCGTCATATTGACTACGGTGAAAAAGTAGTATAATTAATGTTTTTGGTTATATTGCAGGCAGTTTTTTTATGTCATTCTGACTAACACTGAACCAGTAGCTTATGACGAATCCATTTAACAGTACCTACGTACATCATTTTTTTATTATATAATATGTACGTATATGAATTTATAAAGTTCATAGGCATTCATAAATCATAGGATTTCACAAATCGAATATCAAAGCACAAGGGATCAGGGTACGTGCAAGAGATTTTAAATATGTACCTACTTGCGTTGTTCGGATTGTTGTCACTAGATTTACGTACATATATGAATATTATATTTTCTGATTTCTACATAGACTGTAGTCATTGGATTAACACAGTTATTTCGATAATTTTATTTAATTACCGAAATTGATATGATTTTACTGTGTACATATAGACTCGTACTAATACTAATGAAAACGTTGGATTTGGACCGACAACATATATGTATGTTACTTCCCAGAAAGTCTGGATGATGTTTACATCCACTTAACTGTATCCAATTGTACAAAATCTTTATGTGTTTTGACACCGGTTTTTTAACAACTTGGGAATTTTTAAAGTTTTTTAATCAACATTATGATAATTTGTAACCGTCTGCAATAAAAATAAAATAATAGTCGTCATTTAAACAAATTCCGATATTATTAGAATATAAATTTTAATATTAAAAATGGTAAACATTTTGACTTATTGTAAAAAGAACAGGAATGTAATTATTTAGTGTACATTAGTTATGTTAAAGTCATGTTTTATATTATGATTTTTCTCTTTAGCGATTTGAACAACGTACGAAAATATTAAAAGTACGTTTAATTTTACGAAAAGTTAAATTATAGCGTGTACACGGTCCTAATAAAAGAAACGGCGTTTCGAAAATGTACGTTCCAGTTGTAATTGAGTGGCAATGAATTTTTTAACATTACCAACCCTTCACTACCAAAACGCTGTTGAATATACACACCGGAAAATAAAAGTTAACCCCTAAAGAACAGTTTCTCTGTAATTTCATTCAAAATTAAACAAATGAATACATTTAATTAGCTATGCAGTGTTTATTCAGAGTATAAACAATAGGTTATTAGTTGGCAACCACTCGACCAATGACTGCTTGGTCGAGTGGTTGCAAGCACGACTGTTGATCGGGAGGTCCTGGGTTCAAATCCCGGGTCGGGTACTATTAGATTTTTCTAATTTAGAATTTCTAGTAATGACTTGGAGTCTGGATATGTGCCCGGTGTATGGCAATACACTCGAAACCTATTCCATGGGACGTAAACGTAACTGGTAAAAAGTAGGAATGTACTACACTCCTCTGTCTACCACTTCGGGAATTATATTTATATGTTAAAAATTTATTTATATGCTAAAAAGCTTTTCGAAACATAGGTATACTCACAAAATCGTGGAAATAGACCTTGAATTTGCTTAAATCAACTGAGCTGTGCGATAAATATACAAATGATAACTGGTCGTACTATTTGAATTCTATGTAACCTATATACCTTCTGTATAGTATTGGAGCTGACATTATTGTGATAGGAATATTGAACAATACGAATACCAACAGTAAATATCCTCCAAATTAATAATGTTAGGTACAGACGGTAACAGTCGCGAACCTAATCTCTAACCTCTTTAACTCCAAACTGAGTATTATTATTGAGTATTGCATTTCACCGCGTCATAGATACTGCGACTGAGGACAAGATTTTTTTTCATATTCAAAGCGGGGTCCGGTTTGAGGCAATATACTCATTACCTCTTCCATGATGCGACATTAAACTAAATTGGCAAAACATGGGAGTGTACAACATTTCTCTGCCTACCTTTTAGCATCTCGGATCACAGACACGGTGTTAAGTGCCTTTACTTGTAATATAAAAGTTATGTATATGTGTTCGATACATTCATTCAGTGTATACATACAGCTCCCATCCTTTCTCGGTAAGGGCCAAATTTCTAATACAGATTACAACTTTTTAATTACTTCAATAATTTATGTATATCACGATACACCTGTAATTTGTTTACGAACTTAATCTGAAATTCAATTTTCTACAGGCATAAATTTCCAGCTATGGTTAACCGAGAACACTGTTTAATGAAGCCTAAAATTGTGGAGTTGAAAGTAAAATTCAGGAGCCAAAATCTGTTTTGAACTTTGAACTGATGCCTTACTGAAGACGAGTGAACGAAAGAGAGGAAAGAATATGATTTATGAAACAGCTAATAAAAAAAGCTGATATTTACATATTTATGAAGGTAAGGAGAGGAAAGATTGCGATTTATGAAAGAGCTAATAAATAAAAAAGCTGATATTTACATGACACATTTTTCATATTCACCTCGATTTTATATGTTTGTATATACTCTACCAATTACTAAGCCTATAAGAAATGTTTCATGCATGTAAGAATTGAGTTCAGCCTAAAGGTACCTAGTGTGCTTAAATAAACAGCTATATTCGTTAAAAAGAACGTGAGAATTTACGACGTAATTTCACATTCTTCTTTAGATTGTTTCCGGCAACAACGACGCTGATTTTTCACCTTTTTTACCCGTTATAAATTGTTATGTGGTTGTTAATCTAGCACTGACAACGACTGTTAGTTAATTACTGGCGTTTCAACATGTTAATGATTTCATTCTTCCTTTCGTTCGTTCGCTTGCTTAGTAATCTTTACTATATGACAGTGAGGCAACATCTCAACGATTATAACTACAGATCCGAATCTGCAGCGTCAGTCTTGAGTTTTAATCTCTGCACTGAGTGTAAAATTTCATACAAACTTAAACGGCTCGCAAGCGATCAGGATAGTTTTCGTGACTTTATGAATATTTGTACAATATTTCATCTCAAAAGCTTTCATTTCTTTTCAAACTGTGTAGTGCTTTTTTCATTTATCCTAAAAATGTTCTTTTAAAACCTCTGACATTATTCTTCAGTAATGAGTTAGTATGAAAGAACAATGTGATGTTTGGGAATGAAGGTTATGAGTTTTCTATCCATCCATTAAACATCTCTATCCCACAGTAATTTTCCATGTTATGAATACTGTGACAGAAACTAAGTACACAAACTCCCAGACAGAATAGATTCATCGTTCAGATAGCCGCCCATCTGATAATTGAAGCCGACACCCACACGTGGAATATTAGGATGACCTTTATCCTTTCCTGTCAATAATTTAATGGAATAGTTAGTGCTCAGATCAATATAGTCTTGCACTAGATATTCGCAAATACAGTTTCAAAGTAACATGATTCATCATCAACATCAACCTATCTTAGTCCACTGCTGGATATAGGCCTCTCCCAATGAGCGCCATCGAGTCCTGTCCTCGGCTTACCGAATCCAACTTCTGCCTTCAACCTTTTGCGAATCGTCATGCCACCAAATAAAGTGCTTGACGTAATTCAACCCAAAAACATGACGTTTCAAGTTCTTCAAAATTCTTTAAAACACTTTGATTACAAAATAAGGCTTCTTTACTTGGTATGGTAAGAACTTAAGCCGTTTTCTCTTAATCATCGTGCACCATTACCCTAATAGCCGATGGCGAGATTATCGTCTTCCGGACCATTTGGTCTCAACTCTTTAAATAATAGCCATGATTCACGCTAGACCTTTTTGTGAACTGTTCTCTAAATTTAGGGCTTTAAGTTTTCTTGTATGATGAAGTAGATTTGAAAATATAATATCAATACCTATGAGCAGATTTATCCTTTACAAACCAAATATATAATCGGAATACCATACGATAAGTGGTTACGTAATATATTGCACCATTATATAAAAAATTAATAGAAGTTTAACATGTTATAATAATAATAACACATTCTTATTATTGTGTTTTCTCTTGTCACCATTATAATCAGTAGTAACATTTCAACTGCACGTTTTCTAAAATTGTAATCAATAGCATTATTTGACTTTAGTACGGCTAGCTTATTTGTATTTTGAACCCATTTTAGGTTTTAGGTTTAAAGACATTTATTCCCAAAAAGACATATGCTACCCATTTTGCTACCTAAAAATATAACGGATGTCAACCCCATTTTCCTTAGTCAATAGACCTTTATGGCTAGTGATATTATTATCTCGCCAATCATTTGGTCTCAACTCATTAAGTGAAATAAATAATTCATTGTATAACTTCGTAGGAAATTGTACTGGTCAGAATAGAATTTCGTGAGGAAACTAACAAATGAAATAGCTTCGAATGGATGAGGAAACCGGCATGTCACAAATGAGGAAAATAAAAAGTTCAAACGCCGCCGGTAGGTACTAATTGGAAAGATAATTGTCTTTTTCATTGATACCAATCAAGTGAATGTTCAGATAAATTTTAGTACTATTATATGTATCCAGCTTGAAAGCTAGAAGATTATTTTAGTAATAAACAATTCGTTAGTTTCTATATATCTACATTATTGTGTAAAATTATACAAATATATGACTACAAGTTTATAAAACATAATATTAATATTTTAGAATTATTTAATTAACAGGTTCTTATTAAATGCCTTATTAGATAAGTTATGTATTTTAGGGAAATTATCCATTAATGAATTTTCAATTAATTCTGATGACATATTTGAAGCTAAAATTAATATACTATATTAATATGAAAAAATATTATGAATCATTATTATTGTTTAATGTACTACAATAAATTTTACAGCAAAATATATTGTAATATTGATATCAGAACAACTGGAAATTAGCGCGTCAAAAACTAGTAATTGTATGACGGATGTTATTCTAACTAAATTCAACATTGTAATGGTATTTTACAAATATATATCTCATTTAGTTTTAACAAATAACAGATTTTATAGCATAATTAATTAATAATGAATCAGTCTTTAATACACACGCCAACGGGTAGCAGCGTAAGCGGTGCGAGAAGCCGTGCTCTGCGATCCCTAACAAATGCACTCAGAGTAGATATTATGGCTAAAAACCCCTGAAGGGAGGCTGACATCTAGCAGTGCACTTAGGCTGATGATGGTGATAAACCATTAAATAAATTATTATTAATTACCAATACAAATTTAACATTACTACATAATTTGTCTTTGGGTACAGTTAACTATACGTTCATTTTACGTCACTGTTTAAATGAGGCTCACCCCAACGATAGCAATAATAACTAAGTAACAAAGTTTTCGAAGCTTCAGCCAGCTATGATGGAGATAGTAGGTGAATAATTGTAATAAACATTTCTATGCTAATATACTTATTTAGTAATATACACTAGGCGTTAATGGAATTAGATTTTAATTACTTAACTTGTGGCGCTCGACTTGATAAATGAGTAAACAATTTGCGGCGATAAATATTTTTCCTAGATTAGCTTTATTTATTTAATCGACCGAAGTAAACAAGTTTCCAACGTCCGTAAACCTTGTTGAGTATATTAAATTTTCGGTTATTTCAGAATGTATAAAGTCGAACATTTCTTATATGGAATTTTATTTTGGGTACATATTTGTACATATATTTGGTACATATAAAGCATTTTAAGCATATTAGACAATAATAAAATGGATATGGCAAACAAACTAAATGAAGAATAGTCGAAGACCGAGCTCAGTAGTGTGCTATTGGAAATGCCTACATCCTGCAGTAGACGATATCAGTCTGATAGTGATGATGATGGAACAAATTAAATTAATAACTGGTATGTTTGCTAGCCTAAAAATAACTGATGAAAGATAAACGAACAAGTCGAAATTTGTCCCCTAGTTAACAGACTTCCATTTTAATAAGGTTAATCCCGTGAACACAAAAAATAAATCCTACATGTAGTAGCAGAGAACCCCGAACCGGCCCTAACTTTTATTTATATTGTGGTCCATGTCAAAAGCTAATCACACATCGGACAGGTTAATTACATGCGTGCTTAGGAAAAATGAAAATCCATTTAAAAATGTTATATTGTTCTCTTTGTTTTCAATATAATGATACGGAAAATTTTATCTCGTATCCGTCTACTCGTTTGTTATTTCTCAAAATAGTGTAACATTCATTCGTCATTGATGATCCCTTATTGCGAGCGTTGTATCACCGTAAATTTTAAAATCATATTGTCTTTGGACGTAATTTGTCTGATTTTTTATTGGTGTAGATTTTAAATTACAATTCTATGCTCAATTAAGAAATTGTCATCATCAGCCTGTTTAAGTCCACTGCTGGACAAAAGCCTTTCTTATGATCCCCACGCTGGTCATGCGGGTTGGGGATTGCAGAACACGAATTCTCGCACCGCCTACGTTGCTAACCATAGGCAACCGGAGTTTGTAGCTGTGCCTAGGCAGGCCGCACCATACCGCGATCTGCCAATTCTGTAAAAAATCACGGTTTGACCCTTACATAGTAACATTTACAGTTAACGATTAGTAGTTAAGATATTTATAATTCATAGTAGAGGGGATAGAAATGTATCTAACAGAAGCGTAATGTATTATTACTAGGTTATGATTTTGCCATAAATCCAAACTAAACAAGCGATAGCCCAGTAATTTAGATTCAAGTGTTCTATTTCACTGTACAGGACTTTCACTCTTGTCATACGAGCTTATATAAACAAAATAATAGGCCATTTTACAATTAAATTTCACTTGTTACAATTACAAAAAAGAACTTTGTTAGGAAACATAATGCCTCAAAATTGATCACAATATTTTATAATGCTTTTATAATGCTTTTATAACATTCATAAATGTGAATGTTAATTTGTCTGCCCTTCTAGCGTTACCGACCATACCACTGAAATAATTTTGTTAAAAAAATGTATACAAATAGTGTAATTATTAAGGACTGTAAGATTCGCATTCTTAGTAATATTTCAGATATTTTGGTTTTTCTTAAAGAAAGTAGTTCTTTCAGGCGTACTAAGTTCGGGGAAAAAGTTATTAATAAAAAGAGGATTCCTGAAGTAATTTATTAAAGGAATAATTTTAGACCTACCAAAAGCATAAGCTTAGAGCTATAAAAAGATTAGTTAATTAAATTTTTAATTTAAAACATTGAAGCGGGTAGTACAAAATTAGTAAATTACTTACCCATGTATGTATGTATGTATGTATGTTACTTACCCATGTATGTATGTATCACATGTCATATGAAATATGATAGTGCGTTATATTTTCTGCGTAAAATTAAATTTAAAAACGCCATAGAGCACACACATGTTAATACGAGGAAGTCCCCAATACTAATACCATATAGGCTAATGGACGTTACTGTCTGTCATGCATGTCATACATCCATACATAAAACCAAAAAAAAACATTCCGAAATGTTTATTTTGCTTCTAGTAGTCATTTATTCCCAAACCGACTGCACGAACATAAATGAATGACTCAATGTATAAATAGACAAACACATGAGACTACTCCTCATAAAAAGAAAGATCATGATTATTAAGAATAATGTAATTATATGCATGATGCATAACGTTTTAAAATAACTACGTGTTCTATTAAATTAGCTCATAACTTACACCCTTGATGCAGACACTACGAAACTCTGTACATTAATCTCTGTTCAACTCAGATTTCGTGAAGTTAGCGGCAAATTTTCGACGCAAAATAGGAAACAATTTGCGAATAACAACAAACCTCATAATTTTGCTCCCACCTTCGCCGTCATTGTTCAAAGTCCCTGTGAATTTAAAGCGGTCTCTTCGTTTTGTATTAATGCTGTTGGATTGACTTAATAAATGACGATAATTTGGCAATTTCAGGTTCAAATAGGACGAAATTGTGTTATCCTTCATAAGTTGACACATTACATGTTTATTAATAATGTCATCCTTTGTTTGTATATATTTTATATGTATTATTTACGTCCTTTCTGGGAGCAGTAACTATAACATTATCAAGAAACACGTAGTTCTCATCAAGTATTCGTTCAAGTTAAGCCTCGTTTAAACTTGGTAGTTGTTAAAGCAGGGCTTACAGAAATTGATATTTCAAAGTTGTAGTGTAGTTCTATAATTTAAATTATTTTCATTAAAATATAAGAAGGTCTCGGTAAAACTGTGTTTACGACAGAAACACATTTTTAACGATACGTTTTATTTTTTAAGAGATGGTTTACCTTTGTAGGACTTGCTCATAGGTGAAATAAATTGTATGTACATTGTAATATATAAAAAAGCTAATTTTACATAGTTTTCTTCAGACCATTCGCATGCAGTAGCCATAGGTCCAATTTCCAAATCGAATACGATATGTGGCGGAATAATTGGACAAAAATCTGACCAAAGCTTCGTTCGATTTTTTTGCAATGGCTGGGTGAAGCAATCAGCTAATATTTGGACCGGGTCTGTCTGTGGATATAGCGTTGCACTATGCCACTGCCTGAACACGCAACACAATTTTATTTTGAAAAATATTTTCAACGAGGTAGCCATTTCATAAAGCTACATATAATTGATTTAAAGTTTATATCCTCGTAAATATCAATTCACAGTTTAAATATTTTAACCAATTCAATGGACACTAATACGTTATTAATTTAGATCCACGGTGTACGGCAGTGATGTCGGCGTGAGTTCTCGGTAAAAGCATAATATGATTTCTATTACAGCTGAATTAGACGTAGGAGACTGCTCGCAAAACTAATACCACAACCTATTTCTTTACAGACTTGTATAACCATTATGCGGTGACCCAAAATTTATTAGAAGAAAGGAGATGGAATGATAGTAACAATTTGATAAATTGGATTCAAGAAAGGAATACGGCCGTTTAACGAATAGTAATTTAAAATGCGCTCATTAACCTGCCGTCTGGAGGTAGTTTCACAAATAATACTCACGTATTCATCGGTCCCTTAGACCCGGGAAAGTTGGCCTAGAAAATGTTAAAATAAGCATAAGGTGGGATAGCAGTAAGTCAAGTCAGACAAATGCCGGTCGCTTACCCTTTTGTAAGCGATGATATTGCCCCGTGGACATATGTGGAGCTTGACTTCATGATAAAGCTTTTATATTTCTTTTTCTAGAGCCCCTTTTATGATAATTGAGTTTATACAGTGCAGAGTATGCAAATATTTTAGATTATTTATTCAATTTAGATTTCGTTTAGTAATTTACGACTATCCTGTTTTTAAAATTTTTGTAAGTAGCCGTAATTTTCTTCTGTGGTGTATTAAAACCTTAAAAAGGGAATTTATATGTTCATAATGGTAATAAGGTTGTGAGGATGATGTACGGTCCCTTTCTAGTACCTACTCTGGACAGCTAATTTTTTCATTTATAGAAGAGGTGCTTTATAAGCTATTAAAATGTGTTCATACGTGAATATGAAATATTTATACCTCTCTCATCCTTGGTCATATACGAGTACTCGTATAAGCATTTCCCTAACCTGAACCATAATCATTAAAATTGTTTCACGATCCATCAAAATTAAAGTAAATAAATTCGAAACCCGCTTATTTTATAACTCGTAAGACAATAAAATAGTTGGCTGGATATAATTTTAGCAATATTAAAGTGTAACAGATTGTTGTGACCAATTCTCCACCTCAGATCGACATAAGACGCTCACTCAAAGCAATGCTAAATTCTAAATATACTCTTATTATCGTTACCGCGCCCAAGTCTTTTCAGAACGAAATGGGTCTTATGATTTAGGAGGTCACCGTGCTCACTTGGAAGTTGAACTAGTTATCAAACAGATCCAAATAGATTTCGCCTGATGTATTGCAGGAGAACAGTATATTCTCAATACGTACAATATCAATATGTGTAAACCAGGTCTAAAAAGTATATTAGGTCCTTCCAAGGTCGTGTTTTACTTCATGAATTAGAATTTTAAGTCCTTGTTATAGAGAGCTACGAGACCAATTTAAAGTGATCAGGATAAAAATAGTTTGCGAGCAAAACACTTACTTTACTGAATAATAATATGAGCAAGAGTATTAGCTTGCTATGACTCTCTTTTATTGAGCTTACCTGTTATGTCGATAATAAAAAATAACATAATCCGTATAAACTTCGTATCGAGGTAAATTAATCGCGCGTGAAATCTGAAAATTTCTCCCCGGGAAATAAATAGTCTTCTATAACAGCTTCTGTATACATTATTGAAGATATTGGAAAAGGTTTTTTCTCAATTTCCAAACGATAGAATCATGTATTATCTGTGTTTTTTAATAAAAAAAGCTGTTAAAACCTTTTAATAGAAGTTATAACGTATACATATGTAGGTATATTATATTAAGTCGACTTATCGACATGAATTTGTCTATGTACAAACATTCTCCTATTTATAAAGCATAAATCAATATTTTCGTTTCATACTATTATGCTGTTATGGTCTCAGTAAGATGATAGTTTTAATTTTGTAACAAGACAATAGTAATTGAATATGTTTGAATTCAATAATTAGTAGGTATTATTTAGTACTTAGCCTATTCCAGGTTCGTTACAT
>DWMG01002434.1:0-13256 GCA_018244855.1 Elbella merops
CGCCAAGGAATATTAAACACAATATACGTGCGCAATAATTTTAATTTACATTTATACTTAATATTTTTCAATGTTTTTTGGATTACATATAGCGTCTTTATTTTATTGTTCCCAGGTAACGCAGTCAGCAACCTGCACTTAACTGATGTTGCACACTATGGTCTTAACCTCTCTTGATCAAAGAAGAGATTCGTGTCCAATAGTGGATTAATAAAAGGGGTACTGATGTTGGTGATGACAAGAAACAGCGTTATAAATCGTCTGCAAAGGGGCATTGATAATTGAATCAGTGTTATTAAGAAGCTATGAATTCATCATCCAACGCTTACACACCTGAAGTAAGATCAGTCAGCGATCAGTACATAAGAAAATAACTAAAAACCAATTTATATACTGCGAGTTTTTTTCTTGTATTTTACTGCCATGAACACAAAAGTTACACGCTGTAAAACCGTCAGAGCTTCTGTGCAGTTTCAACATATTGAAACGCCGATGTTTTAAAACATTGTAAGCATCGTAATTCTCAATGTAATTTCGTAGTCGTGTCTATAAATTGTTGTATTTACTGCACTACAGACCACAATGTTCTGTTTTCAGTAAATGACACGATAATTGATGGCGTAATAAAATATTTTTTTTAAAAACAAGCTTCTGTTTACGATTAAGTAAATGGAATATGTAAATTATCTGAGGCGCCGTAGTATTTGTTGGACGTTAGCAAATATTTGATTTTTTAAAGGTTGTAAAATTATTGTAATTTCACAACCGGTAGGTAAGGTAACTACGAAAATAACTCCTCCGTAAATAACCCTTTGAACTTATTCATTTTCCATCAGACTAAAATACCAATAATACTCGTATTAAAATTAAAGATATACTTTAGTACGATCAAGCTGTATTTATTTACGATTTATTTACTCGACCTAAATAACCAAAATCAAAATTACTTAGTGTTTCATAGTGTTTCCCCAGTGTGAATGAAAACAAAAAGACAAGAAAGGAACAAAAAACGTAAACGAATTGAACTTAGAAGATGCGCGAATCCGACTTCACCTTTGAAACCTCCACGATAAATAAAGGTCTCGTAAGCTATCTGTAATACCGGCGACGCTGGCGAACACTAATATGTTCACGCCAACCTCCAGTTTATTATCCCGAATGATTGATCGAGTGCAGTCACGGTCATTAGAGACGCTGGAAGCTCGACCCATTAGCTTTTCTCTATATCTTGTTTCTTATATGTCAGGGTATAAAGATAGTATCTGCTTTGCCTTTTTTATGTCATGATACGCTAGCATTTGGCCGCGATCGCGCCTGCTGGTAAGTGCAGATACGAGCCTATTGACCATTATTTTGAAGAGTCGTACGTTATATATCTCTGTGAAATAGACGCCGGGAGTGTTCCAGTCAATGGCCGCCTGAATATGAAATATATGAAACGTGAAAACAAGCTGTTTCGTTCTAGCAATTAGGATATCAACCAGGATATCAAATCAAGAGACATCATAATGTATAGTAAAAGAGATCTCAAAATAGACCGAGCCCTATTCTAAAAATAGGCGCGTGGTGGCAGCCGGATTATGTAGAAGCTTATGTCCAGCGATGGGACGATAACGGCTGATATGGTAATGATTATGAAGATGATGATAAACCGATTTTCAATAATAATTAATACCTTGTTGTAGCAACTGATTTCAGTGTGTTATCGTTCCAAAAGTTTTTAAGCGATACTTTCGCGCGGAAGCATTTTAGAATGACTGTACATACCTACTCCTTGTATGTAATTCAATTCATGGTTCACTTGAATTAATTACAATGTTCACGAAATTGACACATAAGCCTGATTTTAAACATGACGTTAATATGGAGTGGTTTTATTTAACGAAAAAGGTGATATGTATACGTTTCGTCATAGTATATCTTGTTCCACTCATATAAATAGTACCTACACTATACCTCAGATATATGTTGTGTAAAAACCCAGGAGTACATAGACACTTTATATGCAAAATTTAAAGTTCATCAAGTGTGTAGTATTATAAGGTACACGATGTAGAAATGGGATTAGGGTAGGAATTACGTTACTGGCCATGAAACTTTTGAAATTTTAGTACCACCTCGCGACTACAAATTCTACTATATTATAAGATAACACTAACATATTACACATATATGTAGGTACATTATTGTTCCCTGTTCGAAATTATTATTTACTGAATTTTAGTACTCATTGTTAGGTTCAACAGAACTGTAGATAGGACATGAGAAATAATTCAAACGAATTAAAACGTTCCCCCAATGATACCAAAGTGCCTTAGATTTTGCCCTGCCAGTTAAAATATAAATGATGGTTCGAATTTGCCAGCTGTGAAATTGAGAACTTAGGTATCAAATGATTTTTATATTAGGATATCCCAACACACGATTGTCCGATATATAAATAGGGGAGCTGATGAACTAAATACATATATACATAATAATACAAATTTATTTTAAATATATTCATCATATTAGTACATGAAATTATTTTAAATATGTGTATAAATTATATTAAATGTATACATATTTAGTTTAATTTAAATATATACATACGATTATATAGATATAAATGTACAAATATTTACTAATACAAATAATTGTTTTCACCCAGTATAAAATATTACTTGCTACGTACTAAAATGAAAACCATAGTACAGAAAAATTGAGTATTTATCGTGTTCTGTAAGACATGTATAAACGTATCAACACGCCTGTAATGTTCGAAGGTCTAAGCAGAAGAGTATAGTACACTCCCACATGTAAAAAAATATTATAATCGCGGCTAAATGTAACCTTGACCTGTCTGTCTGAGAGAAGTCAAACTCAATAACAGAACGATTGGATTGCTGAAGATTATAATAAATTTTTATAACTCTCAGGAACATGTGTTTCGCACTGCTTATAAAAGATAATCTGCGCGCTGGTTGTTCCAGTCGTAACATAACCGCCTTTTTCATAAAAAATTCGTAAAACTTACACGTACTCGTAGAATATTCATATATTCTCTTGTTACGAAAGGCGAGCACAACACATGATTACAGCACATTCACATAAGCTCTTTATACCGGATGTTAAGTACAAAACAAACCTAAATGTTAGTAAAGATTCACGTTTTATGATACTCTCTGAAGTCTGTTTTTCTTATTGAAGGAATTTCTAGAAACAATAGATAATTTTGATACATTTCAAAAACATGAATAATTTACAAGTTGTTAGCTTAACAAAGCTGTTTGTGTCTTGTACGGCTTACTATCAATAGCGGTGAAATTAGATAAAAAATTACCAACAACAAATTGAATATCACAACAAAGTTTATAAGAAAAACCGTGTTAATCTGTGAATAGAAAAACTTTCCAGCCCAATGTGGCAAAACTTCCAAGTTTAGAACAACTTGACCGCGCGGTAATAACTAGCCGAAATGTGTTGTAGCTTTTATTCTGTTTGACACACTACTTTTCTGCGGCATTTCTCATAATTGTTTCTGACTGCTAAGTCAAAGGTCGTGGGTTCGATTTCTAATCGAAACTAATTTTGGTATGACGTCCAGAATATTTTTTCTGAATCTTCAGTGTAATTTCTTCTTTATATCATTATATATTTATATGTATATTACATATATGTGGTTCAATAATGGTCTAATTACATTATAACAGGCAAGTTCTGCGTGTTTTGGGAAATGTCCCAAAATATTTGTTGTCATTATTACTTGAAACACACCGTCATGCTATTTAAAATTATGATTTCAAAAGTAAATTAATGTAACTAAAACATACATTTACTAATTTAAATTTCGAAGAATAAATTCAGTCAATATTTCAGCGTAGCATGATCATTAAAGTTAATAGTTTTTCAAATAACATATAAACATATTTAATTCTTTATAAGAAATAAAACTGCAGAAGTATACTGCCCTTGTCTTAAGAAACACGTCATCTAAGTCTTCTGTGCATCGTAAATTTTGCGTAGGTACATTTTGCATTATTGCAACCTCAGAACTCGGGACGCATAGATAAATTTATTCTTCGAGCAACGTCTCCCAAGACTATGCCTAACTTATAAAAATACCGTATACCTATATATAAAAATCTACGTGACAGCGTTTCTCTATATCGATAAACCATAGATAGTGCAATAAATATAGAATTGAGAGCAGCAACTCGAAAGGAAAAGAGATTTAGCTGCACTATTCTTACTTTTAAATTTAGAATCTTAGTTCAAAATATACACAAGTGTTTGCAGATAAATTTTAAGCTTTATTCTGTCTATTTATTTATTTATTTATTGTCGTTAATATACTGTTAATATACTGTTTATATACTGTCACACTATAATATATAATCAGAGTTTGAAATTATCGAATTATTTTTTTTACTCTGTTTGACATTTTGGATTACAAGTTTTTTTCTTAAATTTCGATACGATCTAATGTATAATTTAATTTTGAGGGATGAGTATTTGTGCCAAATTGTTTATGTTCTAGGAATCCATAGAAACCTGTCCTGTCAAACTGGGTACTTCGAAATGAAGTATACCTATAGAAAATTTAAGGCGAAAATTTCGACGTCAGGTCATAATATGATTAAGATATCGATGCAATTTATCGTCGCAACTTGTTGTCGACTCTTATTGTGTCTTACTCATATCTCGTTGATATTATTTTAATGAACGTTAAATCCACTTCTAGTTACGAATAATGTTGCGTTCTCATGTTTCATACGAGACTTGGATCCCTATTGTGTACACTGACTTGAGAACTTTGTAAGCTTCTTCTATTCGTGTAGGACTTCCACGTAATCTTCCAGTAGTTCTATTGTGGAAGATTATATGCCAACATACTATTAAATTCTAAACAAAATGAAAATAAATTCTGTGAAGAACATCGCAACGTTTTAATACATAAAAAAGTATTACCTCGTTAGTCGAATCCTTGTAAACGCCACTACCGATCGGAGAGGTTGTGGGTTCGATTCCAGGGTAGGGTGCTATTAGATTTTTCTATCTTGAAATTTCTAATAACAGCTCGAAATCTGGATTTGTGCCCGGAGTATAGCAATAGGCTCACCGCCTGTTCTATGGAGTGAACTACTTTCCTCTGCCCACTCTTTTGGACAGGCGTGATGTTACTTTTTAAATTTTTGAATAAGGCGTTTCTTGGAGCCTCAGTTCGTATGTTTCAACATCATCATAAGCATCACACTGTTTCCGTCCACTGCTAGATATAAGCACTTTGACCAACTATAACACACCACTGAGCGCATATAGATACAATAATACCACATGTTTTAAAGAACAAATATTCTTGTTCTACCCTTAAAACTAGCGACGATTTATGAGAAACGGATTTTGCGATATCTGCAAATAAAAGGTTATTTACAGAGCACAACGCGCACAGCCCCATCATATGACCCTGTGTAAACTCATATGCTGAACATTACTAATGGGAGAGTCAAAAGTGAAATACATATACTAATATCGCATTAAATAAATATTCCTTACAATATTCCTTGAAAATTATGTAATGTAACAAGTTAAATTGTAAAAATTAACTAAAAACGTCAATAGGTACAGTGAAATACGAAGCATTGATTTTAAACAATTTAACATTTAAGTTATATTTCGATATTCTAGCAATTCAAACTTTATTTCTTTATTTTTTTATTCATATACACGCCAACTTTAAACAAACATGAATGAAATATTTAATGGAAAATCATTGACAGTGTATACGAAGTAAACTACAACTTCCTAATATAGGAAATAGGCCGTTGCGGACCCTTTTAATGAATGCCAAAAGCGAATCTGTCAACAACAAATTTATGTGCAACACAAACAAATTTATTTCTAAAAGAGGGAATCCTCTTCACTTGACCCTTTATAAATTTATTTACGGGGTTCGGAAAACGACGAAGGGTTATTGCTAGTACATAGAGAAATATTTTAGCATTAGTATCTATTTTATTGAATTGACTGATTTCTCAAAGAGGGTTAACGTCACGCCGGGGGCAGATAGTAAAATTATAACCTAATTCAAATGTTAAGCTTATACAATATTACGAACATAACATTTAATATAATGAACCTAACATCTCGCCTGTGTTTCCCCGACAGAGTAGACTGAGAGACTAACACTTGTTTATTTTCATTTTTTAAATTACCGCCGAAACGTGTATGATCTGTCATGGCGGACGGATGACGTCACAGCCCCCTAGACAAAGCGCATCTGTTGACAGTTAGCTACTGAAATTGTGTTTTTTATTGGAATTCATTAACTTTTTAAATAAAGAAAATTAATGCTAAGTTCAATAAATATCTTGCGGTGCCTATGTGTACAAGCACAATAATAAAGACACTCCAAAAACTGTGTATGTGCCAAAGACTCCAGGAGTACGAAAACAGTGGTTTAGACTTGCGAGGAGAGGAAAATCACCTAAATCGAAAAATTTATATTTTTGTGAAG
Organism: Elbella merops; assembly: GCA_018244855.1. NCBI lineage: Eukaryota > Metazoa > Arthropoda > Insecta > Lepidoptera > Hesperiidae > Elbella > Elbella merops. The sequence continues at coordinate 6,497 of DWMG01002434.1, forward strand.
ATCATTTTGATGTAAGTGTTGTATTTTTGTTATTATTCTGTTTCTAATTGCTTTTACCCATAGCATAGTCTCTTTTCCAAGAAGTTCTGTCCACTCACATTACTTTAGAGTATGAAATGCATTTGGTGAAGTAGGTAAATATTTTTTAAATATGTACAGGTTTTATAACCCGCAATTTGTCTACAAACAATAATATTATTTAAATTACATAGCTTTCAAGTTAAATGTTTTCAATAGTAAATGATAATACATTTAGATGCCAAATGATATGGAAAATTAGATGCAATAGCGTTTAACTGGTGCCACATCTCAAATACTCCATGAGGCCTGTTTGCCTTTATTCTCAATTTATTTAATAAATAAATAAATTAATTAATAAATTTAATTCTCAACCTGACAGAAAATGTATATCTACTGATATCACTCGACCTACAACTGTTAAAAGGCAAAGAAAAGCCTTAATAGAAGAATGTATAATGAACCAAAATGAAGAGGTGTATCTCAAGAATTTGTTGACGAACGTGAGGATCTCTCCATAGTGTGCTCAGATACATACTTATAGTTTTTTTTATGTTAATTTTACTATATTATTTCTCAGTCAATATTAGAAACTGGCCGAAGATGACTGTCTTTTGTAATTATGTTTTTATCCATACGAGACATTTATTTTTTTCAAAATGGTAATTCGTAAATTTTATCAATTTTAGACCAAATGACACAGTTTACCTAGAAATTTGTTTTCTTAAAAATACAACCTAATTTTATCCAACTTAATGTTATGATCTTCGAAGTTTTTATATATAGAAGTACCAGAAAAAATAAAATTTGCATTTATCTACTATCTACTTCAGTATCTACACCCCAAGGTATAAACTCCTTGAAAAATGACCAATATTAAAACGCGGCTGTAACTTGAAACAACTCTCTCCTATCAAATCCAAAGCACTTTGCGTCGGGAAGGAAATGAGCGACGTAAGCAAATATACCCGGCCGCTGCACTTGATCCTCAGTAGAGCTACTCGTATTTGCGAAGTTAGGGGGACTAAGCTTCAATATATCCTTATATATAATAGGTATCACCAGTACTTGTAGGCAAATGCTATAAATCCAAAACAATTGCTTCAGATTTATTCTGTATAACTTTTCATTGTCTATATTAAGATAATAGAATTCTAACCACATTTTTTTTATATATATTTATTACTCCCGTTTCTCTATCTACCCCGTAACTGTCACGACGTAATAATAATATGATATTAGGTACACATATATTCGTATAATACCCCGCTACTCATTTCATTAATAAATTTACGACCGTGTGACTACATATCTATGTGAAATGGCTTCATAATTTAACATTGAATACATACGCTAAGTCCCTCTCGGGACAGGCAGAGAGCACGGAATGCTAACTACCCCAATCCTATACAAACTATTCTATAACATAGATAGCTCATTACTGTTCAATTTATATTAAGTAGTTTTTTTTATCTAAAGAAAAAAGGTTTTTAGCCGTGCCAAATACAGAACAGTACGAATGGAGCGACATTCGCATATATCCCGGCTGCGTGTCACTTGACCCTCGGTAGCTGTTTGCGAAGTTCGGCAAACTCGTGTTAAGTATAAGTGTTAAGGTAAATATCGGAAAGAAGGGACTCCACACATACATCTTAAGGTATGTGTCGGGTAGAAGGGACTTCATAATTATATATGTACATCTTAGGGTATACATCAGATAGAAGGGACTCCAAACATACATCTTAGGGTGTATGTCGCGTAGAAGGGATACCACACGTACATGTGCTATTTATAGGTTATATACTAAATATATATTATGGTAATACTATGGGCACGAAAACTTATTTAAATGTGCGTAAAACATCTAAAATTATTTTCGTATGAAATAAAACTTATCAATAGAAATAATTAAGTAGATAATTAATTATATCACGCATATAATACAAAATAGCAGTGATAGCCCAGTGGTTAAAAATTCAACCTCTCATTCCGGGGGGTGCTGGGTTCAAATCCATGGCGCGCACCCCTATACAAAAGTGCGTTTTTAAATATCACGTAAATACGTAAATTTAAATATCACTTGTCGACGGTGAAGGAAACCATCGCGAGGAAACCTATACCTACACAAAAAAAAATTCTAAATTGTTTGAAGTCTGCCAATCTGCACTTGGCCAGCGTGACCCATAATCCAAGAGTGGAATTATAATGAATCGATTATTAAAAATATAAATTAAAATACAACCCATAGTTTGAATATGAGGTTGAATTAGGTTTGCTACACTTGTCTTTTAATCTTTCGCATCTGAAGCATTAAATCTGTTTTATAAAATTTAACATGTTTCTTATTTTATTATAAGAGAGACAAAATAAACTATTTTTTTATTTTAACATTCTATTTCAACGGTTTACAATAACGGTATTATATTCACGTGAATGCCATTCGTAGGAGCTGAAATGAATTTGTAAAAAAAAATGTTTTTTAAAAAAGATCAAAGAAATTTTTCATAGCAGCTACGAGTATAAAGTTTTAAAACTAATTTTAATTGCACATCCATTGTCCAATTTATATAACGCCCGCCGCAAACTGGAAATGATTATTTCGTTCGTTTAACAATAAAATTTTAACAGCTAAATCGTTTAATCTTTTTGTCTAACATTAACTCCATTCAAAGTAAACATCTTAGCGAACAAATAAAGATTATTTTCTTATAAACACATATTTAAGATAAACACACCTGCTTTTATCATATTATATATCCCACATTACATGAGGCCAAATTTGGGGTCGTAAAAATAAGATTTACAATCGTAATTTTGTATGGCCACGAGTACATTTACGAGCTTCCTTGGTAATAATGTAACAGAGAAGTAACACATTTAGCTAAGACAAAAAAAAATTACCGATATAGAGCAGAACGAGTAGAAAGTTCCATGCGAATATATGAAAGAGATTATAAGACAAATGGTCGAACTCAACTATCATTATTATTACAATACAGGATTGACAGAAGGCAACGAGCGCAAACTATTTGTATACTTAAAGACCCAATGTGTTCCTCAAACATTCAACTGTAGTCCCTTTAATGTGTGGACGATATCTACTATAAGCAGAAATAATAATGTCTAGTATGTCCTCATATCCCACATCTATAAACAATTTATCCTGCAACCGTCTAAACAAAGATCCTATTCCCGTTGGACGGCGTGTGACTCACTCTATCTCTCGGAGCTGCGAATTATCAGCGGGAACACAAAACTCTTCCCCATTCTCGAATACGACAGAGCTCTTCCAGTTCACCACGTCCCGTAGGACTGCGAAAGCCGACGATTGAAAACATAAAGAAAAGGGAACATATATTTATGAGGTCCTAATATTCTTTTTCGCGTATAGTCAATTCAATAATAATGTCACGTAATATGATTCAAATTTAACGGAATTTGTGTAAATATCTATTTCATATATAGGTTTGTAGTGATAAAATTTCATTATGTAAAATGGTATAAAAATATCTGTCAACCCGCACTTGTTCAGTTTGGTCTTGAAGAACTTAGTTTAACAATGGAACGATAAAAGATTTGGTGATAATCAGGATGAAAGCATAAAAAATAAAGTTATTCTAAATTAGCCTAAAGCCTAACGTTGAATGGTCAAATATAGGTACAAATCATAATAACAGATTTTTGTGAGTCAAAATGTTTAATTCAAAGAAATTTGAGCACTGGCTTAAGTTAAGTCACAGCTAAATTCCATATTATCCAATAAGTATACTATACTTTTGAACGTTAACTTGGTGTGAAAAACACAATTATTTTATATTATATCAAAAGGCTCTCAAAAACCCTTACACTTGATGCATTTTATGTCTCAATTTATTTCTGAATTAAATAGAACAGTTCCAAATTTAAAATTCTATATTTCGATTACCGGAAATTTGTGCCTGCATTATTTACCAAGTGTTCCGGATTCGACTGATGTTTATATCCGTTCTGACTGAAACTTGTATGAGTGCTCCGCAAAATGTTTGAATTCTTGTTGCACAATAAAATATTATGTATGATTGACCAATATCCTTTACTTTTATATACATAACCTGTAGAATATAATCGCCCCATATTGTGGTAAAATGTATCAGGTCTGTGTTGTAGCCAAAGATTGTAATAATACATACTTGTATGTATAATGTAGGAGTGTACTATGTTCCTCTGCCTACCCCTTCCGGAATTATGGGCGTGATGTTACGTTTTAATTTGTTGCGTATAGAATATTCAGCGTATACATAATAATAACTCAAGTACCTAATAGCTTTAAATATGACCCATTGGATTTTCAAATCCACTAGATTTTAAGGAATATTACCCATATTTACGTTGTACACTATATACTTCAATTATAAGAAAATGTTTTTCCGAGGATAATATTCTGCGTAGTTTATAGATTATCCTTGTTTATTATTACTATATCTAGTGTTAATGTTGTCAAAATTGTTAATTACTGCGCATTTATAACTCTACGGCGCGTAGTCCCAGAAAATGATTAAAATGCAAATCCGCATTATCTCAGAGTTGGGTGATTGGTCTTCGGAAACAAACAATTCATACTTAAACTGGTCTTGTTTGTTCGGAAATTAATATTCAAATTGGTTTAAAACTGCTTTCCATTCGATAACGATCGATACATATATTTAAACCGGTCAATTATAATAAACGGTAAAGTCAAGCATTAAGTGTAACCAGATGCAACTATGAAAATACATTACGAGTACAATTCAATAAAAATAAAATCACACCTCTAGTTCCTCTAACGGGTAGATATACAAGTATGGTACACTCCCACGCTTCACCAGTTATTTTATTCCCTCCACAATGAAATACGGGGTGAGCGTATACAATGGACAACAATCCAGACTCCGAACTGCTTCTGCTCTCCAATTTCAAGTTAAACAAACCCAACAGTATCCGAGCTCGGTATCGAACCAAAAACCTCTCTATCAGCAGTCGCGCCTGCCACCATTCGACTAACTTCGTTAATGAAAACTTCTATCAAAGTGCAAAGGTCTTATTCGCAAAATGTATCTCTCAATGACAGCGTAAATACAAATGAATGAACCTGAACAATCAATAGCTTGTAACCACAGTTTTGCGGAAGACCTTTAACTGCGGGATTCTCAGCCGGAAGCACTACAGGTTGCACAGTAAATGGCAATCAAAAATTGTAACATTCTTGTCGAATTGAAAAATGGAAGATATGCAGTTCCAGCACCAATCTGGATAGATGGAGTCAAGTTGAATGTTATTTAATTTAGTTTTACAATAATAGCATCATATATTGAAGACATTTCGGGCGATACCAAGTAATAATTTTTATATGAACTTACAAAAAAGTGCATTAATACTTCTATGAGAAGGATAAGAAATTAGAAGAAATTTCTAGATGATCTGAACTAAATCGTCGATGTTTGCAGAAGTGATTCCTAATAAAGAAGTAATTATAAATCTACGATTAGACATTTTGTAAGTAACATTTTGCATTCGCATGGTACTGGTGTGAAGTAATTGCCAGGCAGCCTATTGCCTAACCATAAAATTAATGCCCAATACGAATATGCCTATATCGAAAACATTGCACCAAACAATACAAAAATGACTAACATACGAATTTAACTAAGCTTTCACATTTTTCTTTTCATATTTAAAACTGAAAATATTTCCGATACCTAGTTATACGCTGTTCTAATTGCCTTAAGCAAAATCAAATGTTGAAACTGCATTCGCAATAGTTTTACTATAATATAACACACATATTGAGCACACAATGTTTGATTGAAACCAACAACAATACCTTAATTGAAATGCTAGAACAACATTGCACCGAGGAGTTCAAAGTGCCGTAAGTTCAATCAATAGTGCAAACAGATTTACCGTACGTTATGCAATTCGCGATTGGAAAGTATTTGCCATCCAGAAACGTGATCCGTTCTGTTCACAAACCGGACATCAGAAAGATCATTTACAAGATCATCAAGCGTTTCTTGAACCAAACGCTTCTGAGATTAGGTCTGACTTAATATCACCAAATGAAAAGTAACAAAATATGCTCAAATTCCCAGCACTGGTATAACTGACAATAGCAATAATAATATCAGATGTTTTTACTTATTCAAAGACATTTCCGTATTTTTTGGTTTTCCGTATAGGTTACAGTCTATTAAATACATATCATGTCGTATCTTAGTTTATCTGTTAGACATCAAATGTCTAATTAGATTCATTTTCAAACGTCGCAAATGAAAGCTAACGAGTTATGATTTAAAAAAAAAACTATGCTTAAAAAAATGCACGTACATATATTTACTCCATTGTCTATATTATGTCGTGTTACTTACAAGAAACGATGCGTAATAATCCTAAATCACGACTCCGTATCTTGACAAAGATTCCTGTCACCTCGTTAAAACTGAAGGTGAAATTATATCGCAAAATAAGCAAATTTATGCGCTCCAGAGGCTGTGGCGCTTGGCAAGTATCCCTGCCTATTTTGGCTGACTTCGATAATGTGGATATTGTTTGAAACTTCTTTTATCACTATATGATGGTACTCGTTCATTTTTATTCTGTTCTTAGTTAATATTTAGTTCATAAGGGTGTAAGAGGTTCCAACCACTATATCAGGAGCCCAAGTCAACCTCACCTGCACGTGGTGCACTCTGCTATAACAGACGAGGCTCTGGCGACCGGCTGATTG
>DWMG01002435.1:0-13255 GCA_018244855.1 Elbella merops
GACAACGCGCCCGTCCACACTGCGCGAGTTGCAAGGCGTGCCCTCGCTGAGACAGGATTCGAAGAAATCAACCACCCACCCTACAGTTCAGACCTGGCTCCTAGCGATTATTTCCTCTTTTCGAATTTGAAAAAAGACCTCCGAGGACGAAGATTTTCCAGTGATAATGAAATGAAGGCGGCCGTAAACGAACATTTCCAAGAGAAAAACCGCGAATTTTCATTGGGCCGGGATAGAAGCCCTTTATAGTAAATGTAAGAAGTGTATTGAATTACAGCGAGATTATATTGAAAAGTAAATTTTTTATACATTTATATCACTATTTTTAATATCTTAGGCTCGAAACTTCTCAGCCACCCCTCTTATATTTGTTGCTTCTGTACATACCTCAGACTTCTGTCACCTCAATATTTAATTTTGTATGTGAAAAGCATTCAACTCAATCATACATTTGAAACTGTTCTCAATCTCACAGAGTCCATCCAAGACATCTGAAAAATGAAGTGTGGAAATGTGTCACTTGCAACAACAGTTGCAATACTAAAATATTTCAATGCAAACAAGGCCACAGTTCATGCTCGACATGCAAAATTAAAGGCGTCCAATGCGGTACTTGCAACAACCCGATAACAGATATGAGGAACATCACGCTAGAAAACTTCATAGCTGAAAATCAATCAACTATGGTTTCCCAAAATGTGGTATGAGCAGCTTATTTATTTCTGTATTTCTTACTTATTTATTTCTGTATTGTGCCACTATAGCGGACCGGCTTATTCTTAAAAAATAAAAATTACATTCATTATTTCCAACCCCTATGATCAGTGTGTGGACTGAAACAGGTTGATGATACACTTTTAGTGCTACAGTTATTGATATTCTGTAAAATTTTCAGACATTTGTCAAGTGTCCAAATAAAAGTGATGGATGCAAACTATCATTTAAACCATACAATGTACAAGCACATTTAAAAGAATGCCCATTTAGAGAAATGGAGTGCCCGCTGGCTTTCACGTCCGATTCTTGTTTATGGCGAGGTTTGTTTTTCTTTTTTTATCTATTGATTGGAGTGTATTAGCTAATTGTTGCTCCCAACACCGTTTGCGTGGATTTAAATTTTTGGGGTTTCCCTGTTTATATTTTCTTTGTATAGGCTTTTAGCCACGCCCGAACCACTGTATCTATCTCAAACTATACCCTATTTCATATGTGAGCCTAACTTATGTTGGAAATGATATGTCCGAAACTATCCATTTTAACATTGTTTTATGTAAAAAAACAGGATTTGATTTTGCTAGCATTATAGACAATTATGTATACTGACTTTCACAATTAAGCAATGGGACCGTAGTCTTCTGACACCAGTAAGTTTATGTCAGAAATGTCGACCAAGCTTGTTTTTGTCTCTGGGGACCAAAGGGCTGGCAGTCACTTCGCATAGAGGCTTAGCCTTATAATTCAGCGAGTTAATGCTACCGGTGTCTTGGGAACCATGCCTCACAAGAACATTTTAAATGACTTTTTTTATACAAATATTGTTTTTTCTTATAATATTATTATTATTTTTAAAACGTCTGTGTAGATGAAGTTTAAATCAACAATAACTCTTGTCCCTACTAAGTTCAGTATGTCAATAGTTTGCGCTGGTTTCATCGTTACTAGATATTGGAGTATTCCAAAAATTTCGCGCTCATGAAGTAAGAAGTACAGTACGGAAGGTCCTTTCGCCATTGTGAATAGATATTGGTTTTTAGGTACATAAGGTTAGATCTGTGGTTAACGTGTTTGAGATTATTTCAGACTGATTGATAAGACTATTGTCAGACTTATTGATAAGACTATTGAGATAACCAAAAGTGTATCATGCTTTTATGGCTACCATTAAGCAATTCATTGTGATATTCCAGGTTGAGGTATCTGATTGGCAGACATTCTTTAAAATAAGGGATATAGCTTAACCCAATGCCCTACCTTTTGGGGGAGGCCTGTGTCCAGCAGTGGACTAAGTTAGGCTGATCATGATGATGATGATGATGAATGCCCTCAAACATACAGCCACGAGCAAGAGTATTAGGCATCCATATTGTTTACCCATATCTTAACAATTATTGTTCGGCTTAGCTTTTTAGGGCATTATTCTTGTATTAGGGATACTTTTGCCTGGAAAAAAGACAATGAGACGTTTTTATGACATGCAAGTAGGTGTGTAAGAACAAAAATTTTTGTGCAATTAGCTATTTTACGAAGTTTTGCATTTTAGTGTCTCATGATATTTTAAAGTGAACACACCCTTTCTACGCAATTATTTTAGTAATTTTCTAAAATATTAGTCTTGTTACCGTGCAAAATGCGAAAAAAAATTGAACTTACTGTAGAATAGCGCCTAAAAATTAAGTTCTTACATGCCGGCCAAGGCCGGTCGCAAGGCCGGTCGCAAGTGATTATAGCGCCAGAGGTGAAGTGCTCGCATAGTGCAGTGCGATATCCATTGAATCGGTTCAAGGAGACTGGTTCTCATGAAAATAGACCAAGAACAGGCAGAAGAAATATAACTACAGCCCATGAAGACCGATTGTTGGTGCGACAGTCTCTACAAGACCGCATAAAAAAACAGCTTTCGACCTCGCTGCAGCTTTATTGGAAGCAAAAGGTAAATCTGTAGGTGTTCATATAGTAAGAAGAAGGCTTATTGAAGCTAGATTAAATGGTTACAAGGCAAGAAAGAAGCCGTGGCTGTCAGAACACATCAAGAAAAAGCGGTTGGAATGGGCTCTTAAATGTAGAGATTGGACAGTAGAAGATTGGTCCAATGTGCTATGGTCGGGCAAATCTAACTTTGAGGTATAATTTTGTACTGTATGTAATATTAAAACAAGTCAACAAATCATTAACAACGAACTGTTTAAGGTAAAAATATGAAATTTCAAAGTAACCATTTCTTGTCTTAACGCATGTGTTTGGAACCCCTGGAGTGTACACAATTGTATTAGAAAACGCCTAGCTCCGTCGTTTTCTATGATTTTCGGGGATACAAACTTGAGTGGAATTAAATTCCCACAGGACAACGCCACCTGCCACAAATCAGCGCACGCTATAGCCTGGAGGGCCGAAAATAACGATCTGTTACATTGGCCACCACAATCAGCAGACCTCAATCCAATTGAACATAGTTAGTCTATAACAAAGAAAAATATTAGAAGAAACTCCATTAATAATAAAACATCCCTTCTAGCAGCTTTGCATCATGAATGGGAACATTTAGGTACCGAAAATGTTTTAAGCTAGTAGAGTTAATGCCGAAAAGAATGGCGGCTGTATTAAAATCAAAAGGTGGACCAACCAAATATTGATCATATTTCATAAATAAATGATTTTTGTTTTGACACATATATATATTTATTCTCTAAGTCAATATTAACCTCAGACTAAAAGTTTTGTAGGGTGCCTAATACTTTTGCTCGTGACTGTAGTCATCATCATCATCATCGGCCTATCTTAGTCCACTGCTGGATATAGGCCTCCCCCAAAAGTTGTTTTATGTCCGTAATCTCCACGCTGGACATGCGGGTTGGGGCTGGACGCTGCTGCCCGTCGGCGGCCAGGGCATTTAGCCGTGCCTATAGGCTCCGCTATACCGCAATCAGCCGGTCGTCAGAGCCACGTCTGTTATAGCAGGGTGTACCAATTTTTCATCATTAATAGAATAATTAATTTTTTTATTTTTATTTTTTTATTTCTATTTAATTTTTTTCGTCTCGCTATCGCCGCGTACTCCGTGACACCTAACCGACTGCATGTTGCACAGTTTATGTTGGAGAGAGGTAGACAGCTAATAAGCGTACGGTCTTAGTGTGACAGATACAGATACTGAACGTCGCTCTATTATCAATAATGCATAGTGCGTTTGGTTATCACTTGGTAAACAAACAGTTGCAGTTTTGATGTCAAACCCTAAATTTGGTCATATAATAAATCAACAACAAACGTTTGAGCGTGACTGTACCTACAATAATACGTTCAATAAAGAAGGTCATTAGTATGTATGAAACCGCCGCTTTTTGTAGTCATTCGAATTTGGTCGGATAACCAGCGTTTGTGTTACTGTTTTTGTTTATATTTACTTAATGCGAAATATTTCGCTGGCTATTTATCTTACATATTATTTGACTAAACGCACTTATTTTTGGTTAACACCTAAACGTCTTAGGTTGAGCCAGTTTCTTGTGTGCTGACGTCCAAGCTAGGACGCCGGTTTTTGATTTTAATTCATATTATCTATCTATCTATCTATCTAATACCTTTAATCGAGCAATGCTTGTATATATATATAATTAATTAATAATATAATTGGAATCTCGGAAACGACTCCAACGATTTTCATGAAATTTAGTTAGCAGGGGGTTTTGGGAACGATAAATCGATCTAGCTAGGTTTCATTTTATGAAAATGCGTTTTTCCATTGTTTTTAGGCAATGAAAATTGGCTTAGTGTTGCTTAGCAACGCCAAATACTGAAGTAGCTTTAGTGTTATTGTGTCGGTAAAGCAGTTAGTTATTCCCAATAAAAAATAATAATAAGTAACATCAAAAAAAAAAAACATCACGCCTGTAATTCCCGAAGAGGTAGGCAGAGGAGTGTGGTACACTCCCACGTTTCACCAGTTACGATTAAGTCCCATGGAATAAGTGGTGAGCCTATTGCCATACACCGGGCACAATTGCAGACTCCCGAGTCACTACTAAAAATTCTAAATTATAAAAATCGAATAGCACCCGACCCGGGAGATGAACCTAGGCCCTGCTGATCGCCAGTCGCGCTTGCAACCACTCGACCAACGAGGCAGTCAATGATAATAATAATTAGTGTTCTACCGAAACAGGTTTTCAGCCGAAACCGAAACCGAACTTTCGGCCTCTCACTCAGTTTCGGCCGAAACCGTAACTTACTTAAACATACTTAAAATTTCTATTGCATACTGAAATCAAATGTATTTTAAATTTTGCGAAGCATAGAGTGTGCTTTATGATTACAACAATTTTTTACACATTTATTTGCATATTCTATTTATACCGACAGTTAAATAGACTTAAATGAAATAAAAACACGATAATTAAAGTACGTAACAGATATATCTGAATTTTTTTATGTCATGAACAGTAGTCGGAGTTGCGGAGCAATTTTGAGCGTTATTATAAACATGGATATGTCTTTCATGTCAAACGTAGTGTAGGACGCCATCCAGCTAGGTGAAGTGACGATACGAAGCTCAGTCGCGTGCTATTGGAGAGGTCTAAAGTCGAGCAGTGGACGGGAGTAGGCTCATGATGATGATGATTGATAATGATCGTGATCATGATGATGAAGACTAGATTATTCATTCGTACGAGCTATACCTATGCGTTTCCTCATAGTTAAATAAAATTAACTAAATACCTAAACGTCACACGCAGTAAAATTAGCATTTACCTACTTAATTGTTTGGGTGGTAAATAATGTTAAAATAACAAATAAGGATACATAATGTAATTCAACAACAATTGCATATAAACCCGCACATCCAAGGAAAATTAAAATCTGAATTGAATATATCTAACCTCTTTTTAATTTGTCGCTAAAAATAAAATTCAACAAAATGAAGTTCAATACTCAATAATTGCCGCTGATATGAAATACGTAAATAATAACAGAAGCACAGGTTAAAAAAATAGTAGTTACCAAATCACTAACGTGCAAAACATAATCTTAACTCAATGCGCTTACAGCGATGAACGGCTGCGAACTTTCGGCGCGGCCGGAAGATTCGCCCATTTTCTGACTGAAACAGAAACTAAGGCCGAAAATAGATTTCTTGGCCGAACCTGGCCGAAACCGAAACCGAAACCGATCGGTCACTAATAATAATAGTATAATACTCGCCAATAGATATCAGGGAGTCATATTTTACAATTTTATGTTTAATTTGCGGAATCTCAGAAACGGCTTCAACTATTTTCATGACATTTAGCGTGCGGGAGGTTTCGGGGGCGATAGATCGGTCTGGCTAGGTTTCATTTTTAGAAAACGTCGTTTTATCCGTGTTGTCAGGCAATGGAAAACTGCTACAATATCCTTAGAATACGAAGGTAAAATTCGCCACCATGTATAAAGATAAAAATGTATAATAGCTCAGGTGGGAAATCGGGCGGTCACCAAAACCAGAAGACCCCGGTTGGAGTCCAGATGTCTTCAGTCCGATTATTTTCCCTTTTTTCCATATATATTCCATATATATCCATATATATTCCATATATATCCATATATATTCCTTATATCAACGCATTTAATTCGTACCTAAAACAACCATAAAATACCGAGCTAGGCTCGGTCATCCAGGTACTGTTTCAATTTAAACGTTAATAAATGTTATCTGTACAATAATATAATTAGCGGAGGCAGGTTAAGACGACGACGCTAAATGCTAATTACAAATATTAGAACGAGATTAGCGTCCAGCGTTTTCAGCAGATAACCTATTTATTCAAGGATTCAGCACACATGCTGAATTTACTAACGAGCGTTCTCACAAAGTGCCAGATAAAGAAATTACTACGACAATATTAATACCGAATGTTTAGTAGCGTACATATCTTGAAATTTCTCGAACACGAAAGTTTAAAGTGAGGATATTAGCAAACAATTTCGCAAACGAATCGTTGTTCGCGAACTCACTCACCAGTTTAGGAAAGTTATATCAATAAAGACATTGCATCACTCCGCACATATAGGTACATAGCCGTTGATAACCCGCCAATTGTTTCGGTTAGGTTGGTTGTCAAACGGTATTCTGGCTAACATTCGTACCGCGTGTTTAAATAATTTATGCATATATTGGTATTTAAGTCATATCTGACGATCCTATTTATTATAATATTTCGTTTATTATTAGAACGTACTGTAAATATTATTTACATTTGACACCGATTCTAAATAATAATAGTATACTTATATCTGCTTGTGTAATTTAAACCACTGAAATAATACATTTGTGAGTACTTACCTAAAAAGAAGTATCACGGCGAGACCACACCACTACTGGCGATGTCACGAACATGACAATGTGTGGTCAACGTAACCAAATTAACTTGAGCTAGTTTGTTGGAACACATATCACAATATACGTGTATTTGCAAGTGGCGGGAGCTCACTGTATGCTGGCTGCTGGGACATATTGTTAGCGGCTCGAGAAAATTATAGGCGTAGACAAGAAAAATATAGTTTGAAACAATACGATTAAATTATTACATCTCGGAAAATTAAATAGAGTTATTATTTTCGAATAACTGATTCGACAGACCTACTTGAAATTCAAATTCATATTTAGAACTCAATAAACTATTAGGCCACCACATATTGCATTACTAATCATCTCTCTGAATTAGTGTAGTTCGTACATTTTATAACATATCCTATACATTTAATCATAGCATGACTGCTTCTCTAGCGAAGGCAGTATTTCTACCGTACAACAGGTAGGTAATTGTTTTGTCCGCATTCCCAACTGAATACTTCAGTCAACTGCTGTTAAAGGTACAACTTTTCTTCGAGGAAATATAAAAGCCAATGGTACTGAAAACTGAACGTAACTATTGTGATTACTGGTTCTTAACTGTAAGGTAACCGAAAAGTAAAGGAATTTTGAGCCTCGAGGAGAACTGGGTTACGTTCATTAATCTGACGCATACCTAGGAAGTAACGGGAAAAATTACAAACACGAATAGTTTTTCTGAAGAAAGATAGTGGTTGTGTAGTGATTAATATAACTTTAGGTAACACGATTATTTAAATTATGTAAGTATTTAAAGGTACACAGTAAGTACTATATTAATTACGCGCTAGGCATATTTGAAAACGTTTATAACAGAGGTTGTCAAATACAAGCATTTACTAAATGTTATACCTACTATGTATATTTGATGTAGTTTTGTATTGTTATTTAAAATGTCCCTGCTACTATTATCAGTCGTAGTACTAATAAGTAGTCATAATCAATATTAACATTAATAATGACTTAATTATCTTTTAAAAAACAGTACAAATATATATTTCTTTAAAAGTATGTTTTCAAATAATCTCTAGGCCGCATTTCGTTTTCTATCAGGTGACATTGCAGCCAAATGAGAGCTTTTATTAAATAATAAAAAAAATTAGAGAGGAATATAATGCTTTTCCATCCACATGGTAATCTATTACCGTGCTCTAGCATTTAACACACTCTAGTATGTGAAATAGTATAAATAATCCCAAGCGTGTCTATATTCTACTATTCTATGTCTTACATATGAAAAATTTCACAAAATAACAATAGATGTTGTTCAAATAAGTCATTACAAAATTTTCTCTTGCAAAAATTCAAACATAACCGCCTGGAAAAGTTTCGCGCCAATTCAAGCAGGCGGGAAACTTGCGCACGCCATCTTGAAAATCGAGTTATAGCGCATGCGCCCTCAACGCGTTTAGAAGAAATAAAACCTACGTGGCATACGATAGCCCCGTACAAAACTTATTTGATCGGTCGTTCAACCATGTCGTTGTTGCGTCTCGCTTTATGCCATACTTTCGTCTTCCTCCCACATACCGTTAAGGTTATGGAATTCCGATGCTGCCACCACCACTCCGGAGGCTGCGCATTGGCCTGTACGTAACAGCGTAAGTTACATGTGGTTTTGCCTTCCTTATTTCTACGAATATGTTTCTTATTACGTGTGAACGCTCTCTTTGGGACTAGTTTAATTAAAGCCATTCGTATACAGAATTGTTTCTTTTTAACGGATATTCTAATGCGTGTCAATATCAACAAGCGGGGCATCTTTACTACCTGTTTAAACTTATACGATACTTGTATCGATATAAATCAAGAAATACCCATTTTACTAGTCTATTGATCACTCCCTTATACTATGCCTGTTAACGATGAAAAGGAAAGATTAATATTTTAATAACAATCCATATCTTATGTAACGGTATCACCAATGGACACATGTTTTTATCTCGTATCTGTATCCTGATAACTTACAATGATTAGCAAAATGGTACATAAACATAAATGTGCAAATCACAACTTGCCATAATAGGCCAATCGACGTATGATGACGTGATCACTCGCTCGACCCGACTCCGCTCCTTTCGCTAGAAACATAGGCGACTCCTTATTTAGTCAGAATCAAATGCGAGTCAATGTCTGTCAATTATCTACACATGCATTTTTTCTAACGGCTTTGTATCAAGATGCTAAGAATAAAATATACTAGTAAGCACTTATAATACCCTATTCGTACTCTGGTACAGACTACATTGCTTTTTTAATTTCTAGTTAACAGAGATTACATTTTTATATGTTTATACTTATAAAAATTTTAACTACCCACATTCAAGCATCTATACGATTTGTATTGGTTATCTCCTTATGTATTTATTGAAATATTTACTATAAAAAACCAATGCATAGTTAAAACGTAAGTAAATACTAAATGCTTTGTAAGATATATTTTATGTCTATTAATTTATCTACATCTGCCTAAAAACATGAATAAATAATTATAAATTTAAATATAAGAAAATCGTAATTAGTGCCTAATACTTGCGAATAAGTAACCAAAAAAGTTAAAAAAAAATGACAAATGAACTTGGAATTTATTTTTAAATATGGTGTATTCCTAAAACCTCTGCAACAATGTTTACGATTTTAATATTTATCTATTATAGTAATTTATTACGTTTATTTATTTGTTACACATTTATATAGGTATACACTATACATATAATACGTTGGTATTTAAACAATCTAAAATATTAAAAATGATAAAGTTGGTATGTCACGTTTTATTTTAATTCTTCAGTAACCTGTGTAGAATTTATAGAAACCTTGATCGTAATAGACGTTACAGCAAATTAAAAAGTTAATTTTCTCGTAATATACAACCAACTTTTTCAAATATATTATTAAAAGACATTTCTTCTAATATTACGAGTGGATGTTCATTATCATAATGTTTACGCGTATTAGGGAGACTTACCAAATTAAAACAGTACGGCCATCTCTGGAAATATTTCGAAACTTACATTTTTGAAGAGCGCCATCTAGTAAAACGGCTTGCAACTATATTTTGTTGTATTAAATGTATCACCAGATGGCGCTCCACGCGTATTATAATGGTTGTTACAATCACTACTAGGTGGCGCTGTTCTATTTTAATACCAAAACGTATAGATGGCACTGTTATCAAAAAATGGTCAGAAAAAGTAACTAATGAAATTATGAATTACTAAAGATAAAATGTGTCTTCTGAAATAATCCATTCAATAAACATTTCTCAGTGTTACTTTAGAATAAGAACTTTTACTTAATAAGCATGTCAGATAAGTAAGAATATGTAGATATTTAAAGCTTTGTGAGCTCTGCCCAAACTTTAAAGGATCTGGTGTGACAATATAATAAAAATAATAACAAGGTTAATTTCGTTGCCTTTTACGAAATAAAGTATATGACAGATTATGCGAGGTAAGAAACCATCTACATACTATGATGACATTAAAATTATGGGTTAAAACCATTTCATACTTTATTAAATATGCATAAAAGAAATTCTGTTCTGGTCATTGTATAAATACAATGCCATTTAAATCGGCTGCAACCCTTTTTACGTTTCAATGGTGGGCACATGCGTGTCTCGCAACTGCGGGCTTCTGGGGCTTAGTCCACAAAATTTTAATTTTCATTGCATAAAGGCAGCAAAAAAAATATTAAATAAAATTAATACATTTCATTTTATACAATTTCATTATAAAAAGTAATTTAACATTTTTCTATACAAATATTGTCACCTGTGGCGTATTAAAAATTACCGTTTTACTTAATATTTGTTACGCTAAATTGATATTGTAAGCTAAATTGTAATAAAATTGTATTTAAACATTCTACCAAAACTGTTTAGTAATACACTAAAACAAACATTTTCCTTATAATAAATATTGTACTAAGCTGATTCCGACGTACACACTCGGTTTATTATTATTAGAGTCAAGTATCCACGTGCCACACGCTCTCGTTTAATTTAATGTTAAAGGATAACACAAGAATAAATAACAAAATAATAATCTTAATAAATTTGAGTACGTACATGTATAAGATAAAAAAGGGCTGCTTAAAAGCAGCTTGATAATAATCAAATATCTATCAAGTGATGCATGAAATTGTGCTCCGGCGGCTGCGGCCGTTGCCCTGAAACGTGGGACTCCGTCGAGGATCTAATACTTAATTGGAATTCTGTTAACAATGCAAGTGGCACTAAAAAATTCTATATACAATATAACTTATTTGTCGTCCATTCAAAAGATGCCGATGTACAATTACATTTGAAGGTACGATCTATTTCTAGTTTGACAAAAGGAATGAAAATTTGACGCTTGTATTATAAAGCGTTATGTGCACAGAGGGTTTTTTGTGCTGATCGAAAAAGTCTAGTTCTTGATATTACGTTCGATCCTAGTGACTGTTAGGATACCTAATGTTACAATAGGCGATTGTTTGCAATGTTTATATTGTAATAGCAAATGTAAAATCACAGCAATTGAGATATAATAGATATGGGAACTCAGAAAAAAAATGCCTTATTAATATTTTAAACACGTGGGAAATTAATACAAAATGAGGCTATGATAAAAAATAAAAGACTATGAGTTAGCCGTCTAATAGCTTGTACTGTAAATGTAATTACTCAACTGGAGGTCTAAGTAAATTATTTCCACGTGCAATTTCCTACTTCTAGGGGGTATATTGAATCATTATAGTGCTTGTGAAAATAGCTACGATGAGACCATGAAATTGTAGCGTACTTAGAGCGCCTTGATTTTTATGAAAACTTTACAGTAAGTACACCTTGTTTAAGGCGATATTATACTTAACAAAGAGGATGACAAGCACCAAAGATGTCATTTGTTGTAAAATGTAGATTAATAAAATGATAGTAACAGTTTCGGCGAATCAATAAATTTCCGTTAAAGATTTCAGTACAAATGAATTACCTATGTCTTCATTTCTCTTCTCAATCTGCACTGATTCATTCCTTTGAGAAGAAAGTTGAAGGCAGGGGAATATTAAATAATATCATATATCACGTCTGTATTTCCCCGAACTGGAGGTGTGGAGTAGCTCTGCTTTTCACCAGCACTTTGCAGGGAAACACTACAAAAATGTCATTAAATAAAGTAGATTTTATCACCTCGTAAACATAACAAAAACAACATGATGTTCGCCTGTAATTACCTTGTTGATTGAAGTATAGTTTCAAATGTATCCGACCTCTAGACGCATGAATATATAGCTGCGAACATTGGTACGTTCAGTGTGGCGTACGTTTAATCGCTCAGCTCGTCCGTGCCCGTATCTACAGTGCTGTTCATTTAATTATTGAGGCCCCTCAGTGTAGAACCACAGCAACGCCGGGGCTGCACCACTGGTTTAATTGTGTTAACCTTCCACGTACTTCGAACTCTATACGCCGAACACAAAGTGATCAACAGCTGTGCAAACGGGAGAGAATTCCTTCACAATTTCATTCTTACAGAAGTAAGTGGAAAGTCGTTTCTCGGTAAATATTTACGTCACGATTTTGGTTGCGGTCCGATGATGACTCAGTCTGTCTGTGACTTTTGATATGCAGTTTAGACATCAATACGCGCATGAATATTTTCCAATTATCTTGATGACATTTTTAAGAAGGCAGTACCGTTGATCTTGTGATGTTCTCTTCATATTAGTATAGCTATCGGACTTAAGCGATGATGATTGTGAGCTTTTTAATATCGATAAAAGATTCCTCTGCATATCGATTTTCGAAACAAATGACTGGGGAGGAGTTAAAGGTTGTAGGATGTCCATTATGATATTCATTCTTTTACTAAAATCCTGTGTGACGAATATTAGAACGTTGAGTACGGATCAAGGCGGTTTGTTTGTTAGTAACTGAATTATGTATAATTTGGTGAATCTCATTACCAGGTTCATCGAAGATCCAAGTTCCTAAGCTGTATGAAAATGTTGTTCAGAATCACAATAACAGTTTAACACATTTATGACAAGATTTGAAAAAGAAGTTTTTCTAAAAGTGTCAAACAAAACAAACAACACAAAAACACTAAACTAGATTTTCTAGTAGTGGTTCGGAGTCTGGATATGTGCCTGATGCATGGCAATAGGCTCACCACCTATTCCATAGTG
>DWMG01002436.1:0-13255 GCA_018244855.1 Elbella merops
GGAGGAATGGTCCAACGTACTGTGGTCAGATGAATCAAACTTTGAGGTTAGTTTTATTAAGTCTATAGCACACTACAACGATCATTGTAGTGGTAGTCTTCAAACCCAAATATTATAAAGGTTTGTAATGTGTACATTTTTTCGGTAATTTACAGGTATTTGGAACACCAGGTGTGACTTTTGTGAGGCGACGCAAAGGCGAAGTATAATAAGCGGATGGAGTAGGCAAAATGTTCATTTACGAAGGTCGTATGAACAGTGAAAAGTACATTAATATACTTTATTATCGTGTGTTTTTCGTGACACTAATTTAAATGGTGTTAAATTTCAACAAGACAATGCTCCTAGTCATAAATCCGCAACTACGATGCGCTGATTTACTGATAATTGTATAGACCTGCCCAGTAACCGGATTTGAATCCAATTGAACATTTGTGGGGTATTTTGAAGAGAAAAATAAAAGAGCATCCAATCACATCAAAAACCGCTTTAAAAAACGCGTTGGTGCAAGAATGGTAGGCAATTTCTCCAGAAGAAAGCGCAAAACTTGTACGCAGTATGCCCTACAGAGTGGCTGCTGTAGTAAAGTCAAAGGGTGGCCCAACAAAATACGAATTTATATATATAAAAATCATTGCCACTTTTCGTTGTTGTGACTGTT
Source organism: Elbella merops (assembly GCA_018244855.1). Taxonomy (NCBI): domain Eukaryota; kingdom Metazoa; phylum Arthropoda; class Insecta; order Lepidoptera; family Hesperiidae; genus Elbella; species Elbella merops. The sequence continues at coordinate 662 of DWMG01002436.1, forward strand.
TAGTAGATGGTTTATGTGGACGGTTTTTGTTCAGACTATTTAGTAGATGGTTTATGTGAAGTTTACAGAAAATCGGTAGAGCGGTTCTTGATTTATCACATTTTTTGTATTTGTAAATGGGGATTTTACTGTCAAATTGAACCTTTTTTCAGATGGGGATTGTGCTGTCAAATTTAAACTTTTTTCAATGTTGACAGTAAAAGAATGTTATTATGTCATTCATGCGGTCATTTCATGTAGTTAATACTCTAATTAATTTTTTTTAATATTTCACTTTCATATGTAGCGAAGCACGTACCATAACAGACGAGTATTGAATGTAAAGTAGCAGACGCTGGGAGGTTGAAATAGCATCGTAATTTATTAATGTCCTCTATGCTACTGTTTGACTTTGATAGTATGAACGTAAACAATAAATGCTTCATTTTAAATAATGGATATGAACACTTAATATGCATGCATAAATTTTAACTTTCTGCACTTTTAGCACCCAGCGTAGTTCAGAAGAGATTTATCTTCACCTAATAATAAGTACAAAGATGTACTCGTACAAGCAATAGAGCCATATACAAGGTGATAGACGTTTGTAAGAATTTGTCTGTAGCTACCCATTCAAGTGCTGACCGCGCTCATATTTTACAAAGGCTACGAGCACATCTTATGTAGATTTAAAAAGTCTAAATTGAATATACATCATTACATTCCTCATTTTTAACCTGACTCATTAACCTATCTCAGTCCACTGCTGGACATAGGCCTGCCTCGTGGCGTTTTTGCCTATAATTCCTACGCTTGGCATGCGCGTTGGGCATTGCAAACTACAGCTACTGGCACCGCCTACTCTGCGATCCGTAGACGGCCAGGACAGGTCACCTCTTATGTCGTCCGTGATATCCCTACAAGGGATGGGTTATCTATTCTTAATCCTCACCTATACGGATAATCTAGGAAGGCCGCATATTTTTATGTACAGTATATAATTGAACGTAGTACGTACAAATCAATTTGTTACCTAAGTATATAGATCACGCGAAGACTGTAAGGATAGAGATAGTTCGCATTCGGTGCTATCTGTCCACCCTGTAAAGTACCTGGCATAATGATAGTAATGAAATATACAGTTCAGTAGTTAGACCTTCGGTCTCGTACGTACGAATAAGCTGAAGCAGACCCCGTTGCCGTGACATCGCTAATTGGTTTAACAAGTATTTGTAATCTCATTGAATTCACAGAAGTTCTAAGTACTAGTACTAACTAGCTGATACGAAGGTGTTCATGACGTACATAAACATATTTATGTACACAGACGAATATATACTCATAATGCGCCTCAATAACTTAAGGGCATCAGGAAGAAGAATAATGTTTGTCCAAGAAATAATTTAAAACGGTGATACGAATGTAAAACAATTCATGTTACTTTCACTTTTAATTCGATAAAAGTAAAGCTAATATGAATTCAATAAATCGGAAAAAAACAGTAATACGAATTTTGATGTAATAAATCGGACAAGATATAATATGAATCCGATTATCCTAATAAAACAGTGATACAAATCCGATAAATGTAATAAAACGGTAATACGAATCCGATAGATCAAAAAAATCGACAAAACCAATCCACTAAATGAAAATCGAATCAAACAAATTAAATAAAACAATAATAAGAATCAAATGAATAAGGAGTAGGTAGGTATATACCATCAAACTGATGATCACCTTCACTGTGTTATTATCAATTTTTAGTGTTTTGCAACAGTTCCAAATGGCATAAAACTATACATTTCAGATAAATACTGTAGCCCCCAAAGACATGTATGTACTTACGAATAGGGCAGATGAGAATTATCCACGTATTTAATTAGTTCTACAGTTAGATTAAGTCCTATCAAAATAAGAGCGGTTCAGTTTTTAGTTTAATACGTAACCCAAGAAAACGATGACAAACTTAACACACCTTAGAATTATGAAAGACTATTCAAAACTATCAGGCGTGGAGATTTCCTCGTATTGTTTTTAATCACCGTTTCAGAAAATGATGTTAAATCTTAAAGCGTATATTTTATCTAAAGAGGTGCGTTCTAATATTTAAGTTTAGGACCCCCGAAGTGGAAGACTGAATTCTAAACCACTTGGCTTTAAAGAGACGGAACTTCGTAAATTCACAGATGCTTATCAGGATTTCGAAGTCCATAATTCCCACGAAATAATATTCCAACTACGTTACGGACAGAGGTCCATACAATGTGGTCTGATGACAAAATGACAAAATTGTACCAATTGAGACTACTCCTCATGCTCGTTGTTCGCTCCTTAGCCACCAGAAACGCCACAATTGGGACGATTACGACTTGTGGCATGATATGAAGCTAACATTGAATAATAGCCGCGCAAATAATGCAGATTGAATTAGCAACGTAGACTACACCACTCAACCTGTTGATGTTACAAATCTGCCCAGTAGGGAGTTAGTCGATTCAAATTAGATTATAAATTACGTGATATCAATCTGTTATAAAACCCTAAAGAAAATATAAGTGTTTCACTATGTATCGTACTTGTTTTTTTCAGGGATTCGCGAGGACTGCTGAACGTAGAACTACAAGATAATCCGTTGGATGTTGTTGAAGGTCCATTCCTAATCTCCAGTACTTTACAATACCTTGATATAAGCTCATGCTATCTAACTACAATAAATCACCAATTCTTCGAAAACATCACATCCTTGACCACTGTGGATTTATCAAACAACCCACTTAAAACTCTAGATGAAGGTGTATTTGATGTATTGACAGGCCTAGAGACACTAAAATTGAATGATTGCAAACTTACAGCCATACCAGATAATCTATTCACGTCTTTGGTTAATTTAAAAAACTTAGAGCTAGCTGGTAACTATTTCACTAAGACAAATTGGCCGGAAGTGTTAGGTAATCTCAATAGATTGGAATATTTGAACTTAAGAAAGTCAGGTCTGACTTCACTATCTGAAGACACATTTTCGAATTGTACCAATCTAGTTACGCTTGTCTTGGCGGACAATGAACTACGTGATTTAGACGTCGGAATGACTTTGGGCAGCAGTGTTAACCATCTAGAATTGTTGGACCTATCCAATTGCAAGATACAGGGCCCAATTTCTGGAGAGGCTTTTGCTAATGCAACTAAATTAAAAGAGCTACATCTTTCTGGTAATGCTTTGTTTGCGCCAGATTTACAAGAAGCACTAGCGCCATTACCTAAGTTGGAAAGGCTGTTTTTGAGCAATTGTGGTTTAAGCAATCTCCCAGAAAACTTTAACGTATTTGAAAATCTTATAGAGCTAGATATATCTCACAATCCCTTAGTTAATGTGTTTGTTCGGCTTCTTGCACCGCTTGACAACCTAGAATATTTGAACATGGGATACAGCAATCTATCATATATTGGACCAGACACATTTGCACACATGACGTCAATGAAAAGATTGGTGCTATCTGGAAACGACCTACTGTCACTCGAGGCTGGTCTATTTGGAAATCTCACTCAGCTGACTACATTAGAATTAGAATTCTGCGGATTAAAAAGGCCTCTGAATGCCAAAGCTTTCTTTAACAACCTCACTTACATGGATTTGAGGGAAATCAGACTAGGAGGTAATCCGCTTGTAATTCCACCATCAGGACCAGTGTTCCCAAAGCAACTTTCCCAGGTTACAATACTTGATCTTAGCAACTGCAACATCACATGTCTAAGCGCTGATGCATTTAAAAACACTGAGAATATTACCGATTTAAACCTAGCTGGAAACAGAATTAATTCAAATGAAGGAAGTCTCGCCTTTTTAGATGGTTTGCATCAACTGGAAAAAATTAACTTAAGTAACAATAACATAACCACAATTGATCCACAGTTATTTGTTAACAATCCTAAACTTCATTCGTTGAATCTAATTGGTAATCCATTTGTTTGTGACTGCAAGATTGCGGAAATGTGGGACTGGGCGAATATGATTAAGGGCGACTTGGACGTCCTCACGGGCGCGAAGAGCGCAGAAAAAGATATCGTCGTTAAAGGAAACAAAAAGAAAAAGAATCTTTACTGTCGCTATAATGAATCTCAGCTACGCAATATCACTATAACACCAAATAAAACCGTACCGGGAAGGAGACCATTTGTAAGACCAAGAGAACTAACCTATGCAAATAGAACTTGGGCAAAATACGTCAGAGAGTCAGGCTGTGAGCCAGTTGTAAAAATATTAAAACCGGTAGCGCTGCAATCGGATATAGCGATAAACAACAAAATGTCAACCACCGCGGTGGTTCTAGCTGCTGTCGCTCTAGCTTTGGGCATGGCAACCATCATCATGACTATTCGGCTTTTCAGAAGAGCGCATACTCCAAACAGCAGCGATACAGAAAACAATAGGAAACAAAGATAGCCAAAATGCTTTTACATGTTTGTACTATATATATATTTTATTTTTATACCTAAATAATACATTTTTCTAACTTTAAGGACATAGATAAGGAAAAACACTCTTTCTCTCTGTACCTTGTGTTACTGTCTGAGAGCACTTAGGTTAATGTTTATAGACCTCGTTTTTATACGAATATAATAATATACTAGTCAAATTTATTTAAAGATTCGTTACAGTGACGATTCTTATATTTATGTAGTTCATCACATCTCATTAAGTTGTCAGTGTCAGTATTGATTTTGATAATAAAGGACGACAAACACTGATATCTGTTTTTTTTAATTCTTTTTGATGTAACATTATATTCTTCACTAAACGTTTCAACATTAAACTGATAATTGTAAATAAGTAATAGTGAACTGAAATCAATGCCCCAATGATCTCATTGTAAACTTGTTTCACCGTAAATAATCCCACTACATTAAAGTCACTTAACCACTGGCGCATATAATTCGGATTATGTAAGCCTTATGACTGCTGAATTTGATCTTCCTTTGAAAAACTTTTGGTATGATATAAATTATGTAAAGCTGAATATCTATGGTAAGCATACTAATAGAAGGTCAAAAACAATTATTTATCATTCGTTTGAATGTTTTCAGAATATTATTATGCACTTTACATATTATGTAAATAATATGCATGTGTATTCAATGTTTGTAAGCATGTTATATGAATTATAGTTTACATGTTGATATTTTATTATTATGCCATTGTTTGAGGTTCGTATACATGTTTATTTGCTTATAAATAAACCCCTTTCCAGTTGTGAGTGGAAATGGATTGGAAATTTATTAAATACATTTGGAAATGGAATGGATCTAGCAGATCCCCGGAATAAATTTCCTTAGAAATAAGCATTACCTTATACAGATTTCTTTTTATTCATTTTTTGTCTCTAAATTTATTTGTATATATTAATAGATAAATTAAATGGTATTATATTTACTAAACACACATTGAAATATACGATAACTCGTTGTATAACTCTAATGATATAGTCACGCTACAACTTCCTTCCGTACCGCTTGTACATTTATGTAATGAAAAATCACTACATTTCTATTTACTTACGTGTTACTAGAGGAATTTACAAGAATAACTGACCTGATAAGTCAATTATTATAAATTTTTGTTCTTAAATAGTATGTCCATCGCCACAAACAGGATTTAATGAACGATGATACAGAGGGAATATCAAATGTGTTTAAAGTAATTACTATCCGATCTAGGCTAGCAATAAACTGGGATTGAAACGTTAAAAGGGCATTTTGAACATAGTTATTATTTATCTGCATTCAAATTAATAATTTAATATGTTTACTGTTCTAACAAAACTTGTCTTTATTCTAATTGGAATTAGTTAATCACATTGACCTTTAAAGAAAAATTTCATTATTTCCACAGAGTTTCTTTGCTACAGTAAGCAATCTACTATTGCCACAAATACTCCGCTTGCAGAGGCATGCAAAATTAACGTCAACAGTTTTTGCTCCTCCGCCGTGCCGGTAGTTGATTTTATTTTATTTTCTCGAGACAATTATTGAAATGATTACAAAAAATGGTTTCTGTCACGTAATATATCAATAGAGAAAGTCTTCTTACGTAAGAGTGTAGGTGATTCTTTGTCCCTCTGAATTGAATTAGTTGGTGGAATGTTTTCTCTGGATGGCGATTGAATAAGATTTAAAATAAAAAAGTTTTTATTGAGGAACTATCATAACTTAATAAAACACATAATAAATTATACTATCAGCTATCCGCTTTTCTGTCATTCATAGTCGTTTTTTTTATATACCAATTTTCTTTATATATCTTTTTTCTTTTACCGGGATTTTCACTTTCGGGACTGGTGTTACTCGCCATAGCAGCTAATTCGCTATCAAGAAGCCGGGGTAACTTTGACGGTTCGAATCCATATTGAAATTGCGGTTCAACGAACTGTGTATGGGTTTTGAGTCTTTGGTGTGGTCGTGTAGCGTAAGCGGAGTTATCTTTTGGTGCCTCCCTCGAATAATCGTATTCCAGTACTGGAGGATATGGAGCCACTTGATATTTTGCGAAACTTTGTTTTTGTTTTTGTGGGGTGCTACGGTATTGGAAAACGGGCGCAGCTACATATTTAGCACTCTGCTTTTGGGGCTGTTTTTCATTCTCACGTTCGTCGTTCAAGTAATGCGGTTTTCGTTTATTGAAAATATTATAATAGTCCTCTTTTTGTTTATGTCTAGCTAACAGGCTTTCAGGTTTACTGATTGCATAATCTAAGTAGTATTCTTCTTTGGTTTTGTCTCTCGCGTCTTTATAGTTCGAACGCGTCGATTTTGGAAATTCATCTCCCTGCACTTGGTATTGCTGAAATGGAGAATGTTCGATGTCAAAATCGTTATGATATTGAGGCCGCCCGTAAGAATCGGGATCGTATATCGCCTTTTCATAGTCTCTAGAACTAGTTTCATAAGCTGGGAATCCATATGCTGCATCTTTGTAACCTTTCTCAAAATCTTCTTCACTTTTTTCGTCTTGTTCTACCTCTTCATTTACTTGTTCATCATTTGGGCTCACTTTATCGGGTGATTCTTCTTTATTTGACTTTTCGTACACGCGCTGCTCGGGATGGTGATGAGGTCTTTGATGAGTATTAGGTTGGTTATGTGACAAGTCATGCGGTATGCTAGGCGTTCCACGAGCATTATGGTTTAATGATACTTGGCCGGGTTGGATATGTTGACTTGGATTCACTTTTATATTAGCGTGTTGTATCGGTGTAAGAATGCGTATGTCCTCTTCATATTCCCTTATAATGGGCTGAATGTGAGCATTTAGGTTTTCAATAGGAGCATTTTTAGCATGGCTGTATTCTTGGGGAGCATTCTGATAAATATTATGTCTGACGTTTTTATCGGGTTCGCGATGGTGTTCTTCCTCTTTATGTTCGTTTCTTTCATTCTGATGTGGAGTCGATTTGTCATAGGCCTGACCTTGATTTTGTTCTTCTTGATGTGATGGTGCTTCAGCTCCTCTAAAACCATCAGAAGATTCTTCAGATTCCTTTGGTTGTGGATGGTGTTGTTCGTTTTCATGCTGACCATTTTCTTCAGGCTTAAAGTGGTATATAAGTTGTTTTGGATTATGACCGTCACTTTCATAGCTAACACTCTTAACCTGTAATGGTTCTTTATTTGTATGGACATAATTATAATGTACAGGTTGATTTTCAGTCTTCTTTTCATAATTGTAATGAACAGGCTCGGATTGCGTTTCTTTGTTGTAACTTAGAACTTTTTCTTTGTAAGTTTCTTTATAATTAGGAGAATTAATCTCATACACAATTTCAGGTTCCTCGTTTGAAATATCACTCGGCATTTCAGTTGGTGACGGCGCAGCCTGCTCATCATGTGTTTCCTCATGCTCTGGTTGAGTCTTCGTTTCCGTTTTTCGTGGGTTGGGGTTATCTTTGGGGACGCCTTTGATAAGGCCACTGTCGTATGATTTAGTCTTTTGTACTACAAATTCTTTCATTTTTGTTTTGACTTCGTTCACCTCAAGTTGCGGTAGTTTATGATATCTAACGGAATTAATTCTTGGTAAGAAATGTTGCACTTGAGGAACCAAAGGATTTGCAAAAGTAAGAGGTTCAAGAAGACTAAGATCTAGTAAAGGCACAATGGGTTTTGTTACAATATTTATCACTGGTTTTTTACCTTTATTAGCGTTTGTTGTAGTGGCAGCAGCTTTTAGTTGCGCTTTATCACTCTGATTTACTTGTGGTGCATGTTCGGCTGTATTTTCTTGATTTTTAGATATTTCCGCCAAGCGTTGCGATTTTCCCACATTTTTCAAATTTTGAAATTGCTCCACAACATGAAGATCCGTATAAACAGGTTGATTGCTGCTTTGATGTTGCTGTTGTTGGGCCGGCACTAATGTTCTTATTGATCCAGAAAACAACTGAGGTTGATGTATAGCATAGCGACCAGCTGAGGATGGCGATGCTGTTTGCAAAGACTGCACTTTGAACTGAGAGGGTCCGAAAAAATGGGGTGTTACTTGTTTATATTGAAAACTGGGAGCCGCTGACACTAATGGTTGAGCGAGATGGGCTGGCAACTCCTGTAATTGTACAAACTGTTGAGGAAATGTGTTCCTGTATGCAACAGTCTGAGGCGACTCTACAAATTTGTTCCCGTACGAGTCCTTCAAATATCCATGAGTATTTTCTACTATTACACTTTCCTGTTTAATTGGGCCAACTTGAGTGATTTTCGGCGACGATGCGAATGTTGGCACGTGGAATGAGAATGAAGCGTAAGGGGACGCACTGGCGTACACTCCAACAGGAACGTTCCTGTATAAACGTTGGACACTCGCTTCACCCACGCTGTCCTCCAATTTCGTCAAGGCTCGCTTGGCATCAGCCCACGTTTTCCATAACATGAGCCAGCAGGCAACCGCCAGTAGCACCTGAAAAAGAGCATGCAATATTTGAAAACCATAGAATTAAGCAACTACTAGCAACCCGTACATTGCATCCAATTGCAACTGTTATAACTTGTTGAACACACCGCGAGCGCTTAGGTAAATGCCGATTACAGTCAATCTCAGTAGATTACACAAATAATTCAGCCCAATCCAAACGTAAGTTACAGAACGGCAAACAAACATATTTTCTAACAACAGTTAAATATCCTTAAATTAAATATATTTTTCAATATTTTTAAAGTAACAGACGAATTAGTCTTTACCTGTCTCCCCATCATGGGTAAAGTTGAGTCTGGGACGGCGGGAGCGGCACTGCGCCTGCGCGTGAGTTCCGCACACTTATATTGAACACCGTTCGAACGAACAGTCGGCGCCTTTCCGAATACATCACAGCCCGTTATATCATCGATAGAACGTCTATCACAATATATCAATTCACAATGAAAACCAATGGAACAAATACTTAGGACCAACAAATCTACGACAACGCTCCGACCAAATCAAGTCTATTGTGTAAACGTAAATGCTTTGCACACTCAATAGACACAGCATGAAGTACCTTGTTATAAAAGTAAATTATGTAAATAAATACATGGATGAAATTAAATTGCATCTTTCTTTGTTCTTTGTTATTACGCAATAGATACACCGTTGACCGGTAGTCGATTATTAAAAAAACTAGGATAGAAAAAAGCACAATTACACATTTTATAATCACTTTCATCGTATAACCATAATATACTGAATCAATACGCATGTTTAAACCTAATAAGAAATGTTTTAATTCATTCCATACGTGTATGGAGCATGTTAATGTATGTATTTAGTATTGTAAATTGTAACGCACGGTTCCATTCGTTCAGATAAATAGACACTCGTATATACCTACTCAATCTCAACAATTTTAGATAAAAGCATAGAGATTTTGTGTAATAAAAGTCGCATCCATATCATCTGAAACGTCTCCTTAGACAAGGTAATGTAAATTAATAAGTATCATTTGTTATTAAGTTTGTCTCCCTACACTCGCAGAGCGTACTTTAAATTTCGCGCCTTTTTCTAGTTACCATCTCAATCGCCAACAGTACTTTAACAGTTAAATTGAAACTGATTCAATTATTTTTAGAATTTGTCACTACTCAATGATTATATATACCAAAACTACGTTTCAAATTTCAATTTATTTTGCTAATACTACTATTTTCGGCAGCATTTTCTTACTCCCGAAAGTAAATAACTATGAATATTTATCGAAAACCATCGCAAAAAGGTCATAAGTCATATTACATAATAATGGGCGTGAAGCATTCTAAAGTAGAATTTGGAGCATCAAACATGTCCAAATTTTAAAGGGAGAAACAGGGAAGTTAAGTTAAACGATTTGTTTGGTAAGCAACAATGTGACCTCTGCCGAAACCTAGCAGACCGCACTGTTGCAAGTGAATCGAGACTACAACTCCACCACGTAAAATTGCCCCATAAATTCCGGTGGATGAAAACTGATTGTATAATAAACGTTACATAGATTTTCCTAACATAAGGAAACCGACCGCCACTCCATCGTACCATAAGATCTATTTATACTTAATTTTGCAAGCAACTCTACTACCTAACAAGACGACCGAAAAAGGCTTTTCTATATTGATTCATTAATATTTATATTTTATGATGTTACAATTTCCAAAATAGTGTAGCGTGTTGTAATACAATATATTTTCCATTTATTTATTTTTTCTCTTTCAAGAATTGTAATAAGAATTACCTTTATACATTCAAATAAATTTCGTTGTAGATTATCTGTCTCACAATTGTTATCTAGTTTCACTTGAAATACGAAATATCCACAGTCTACTAAAAAGAAAACTGAGTGCCAATTTTAATCTTAACAATTTCTTTACGAATGTACTAAATCTTAATGTACTGTGCGCCACACATGTCAAAGTTTAAATTAAAAGACTGATCTCCGTGTACTATGTACTTCGTTGAGTATTAATATAGAAATATATACATATATAATAATATGTATAAATATGTAAAAATAGCTATTTTTCTTAGCTCAATAATGTTAGTACATCCTGTTCACATTTTCAAAAATTATACTACATAACAAAATATTTAAATTTTACTCCTGCGACCCAGTAATTCCGTTTTTACTTTCTTTCTCGAGTCAATGGTAGTCCAAATTATTTTTAATAAGTCTAAGATGGTTGTTCAATTGGTGTATCGCTCTGATAGAAAATGAAAATGCCAAAAAATCACATGTTGCACTAGTTATAAAAGGGCTTATATCATTGCGCGCCACATTCCTATAAAACACCTTTTTCAACTCACATCTGTTCGAACAAGTATTTCGCATGGCGACCATAATGAGCAATATTCGGGAATAGTTGGAAGTATTCATTACTGTCACAAATTAAAAAAAGACCTGTTGTATGGCAATTAATGAAATTCAAATATCGAGCAGAACAAAATGTCAGCTCAAATTTTTAGTTTTTAGTGCTTCTGGAATGATAATAACACCATAAATAATGTTATAGGTAGTTAATAATAATAACATAAGTTATAATAACATGATATCGGGATATAAATGTCACTTTCCTATTAGCTTTCCTCATCTGGTCATGGTCACTGCACACTGGGATGCTTGTGGTCGTCACTAGTGAAAGTTTAGTATTATTAGTTATTCGAATACTGGTGTCAAGAAGTAGCGTCAGCATTTAAAAGCAAAAACTTTATTATATCTATAAACGATCGATAAGTAACGTACTTATTAGCCATTATTAGAGGTAAAATTGGATATATAGGACTTTACAGTAGATTTTACATTTTCCAATTGGAACTAGGCAATTTTCTTATATTAATTCTTTAAAGAAATTTATTTGTCGCTTTTTAAGTTCAACCATCGTTGAAATAAAATAGAAAAGACCTAAACTTAAAAAAACATAGTACCGTCAATTAGGCATTAAAAACACCGGTGGCACTATCCCATAGTAATAAAAAATAACAATATTATGTACTTTATAAACAAAAAAGTACGAAAAGAAAGTACTATCCATTTCTTATCGCATATTATTTATTTAACACTATATTATCGCATACAGTGAAAACTGCACGTAAAAAACAACGTTACTTAGGTTAATCAGTTAAAACTTAAATTATATCATTTTTTTTGATATTGTTAAGTATCATCACAGACACACAAGAAATATAAACTACTTAACAATATTAGCACACATCAGAGCAAGACAGGTTTACATATATATATATACTGTATATAGAAAAGTGCGTAAACCGAAAACGTTACCACTTCAGAAAATTAATTATTAAATCCAAACCCGTTAGTTTATGTACAGACATATAAGGGTAGGACTAGGTCGGAGTAGGCCGGAAGGTCTTGAAGGCTCAGTTTGGGCGAAACAGCCGGGAGTTGGCTGCAAACTAAGTCGCCGCTATTGACCAACATCAACGTTGTTTTAACAAATAACTTTCAATACTACATTACATAAAATAATATTTACCGAGCAAAGTCATAATGAAGCGAAACGAATGAACAATAATCTATTGTAATAACAAAAGACATTATTTCTTCATTATTACATGGCTCAGTAAATCATAGTTTTCTAAAATATATTTGGTCTACTATTTTTCGA